>JAQGAH010000407.1:0-40704 GCA_034696885.1 Lepidocyrtus paradoxus | reverse complement strand
TTAGATTTACATATTAGACTGAAATAATCTTAACTCTACGACGACATCAAGAAGCCTAATACACTAGGCGCAAAACACTAAACATACTAATCCTCTGGTCTGTTGTTGTTTGGCTGTGGTGTGAAAAAAAGTTCGTTGGCAGATTACAGAAAAAAAGGAAAGATAGCATTTTAAAAAATAGTTAACTTCCCATTTACGTCTTTATTTGTCAAACACAAGTATTTTGTAAGTCGTCATATTATGGATGGAGATAGAGGGAAAAAAATATTCTAACAATGTGCTAATAAATCAAGCGGAGGATGAAGGCTGAGCCATGTTTTCAAGATATATTTGTCAAAGAGATAAAAGGAGCGATATAGCTAATGTGCTAATTGTCCCGCTAAATACACATGGCTATGGAGGAGAAAAGGATTGAGTCACGTCCATCTAATTTTCCTATTGTTGTCATTATGGGACTGTTGAAGATGATATGTTGCTGGAGAGGTTGACGGGTGGAAGGATAAATTCCCTCGTTACTTGAAATCCATGGAAAGCATATAGCTTTGTCTAGGAAATAAAGTGTCTTTTACCTACAAAGAGTCACTCACGAAGGGAATGACAAGTTCTGACAACGTTTTTTTTATGTCTTGTCAGTTTTCTGACCTGGTCAATTTGCAAGTCCAATTCGCACGCTATAAGTATAAGCATCCCATATTTGGCTGTAATTTGTTGGGGGATATGGCTAAATAACTATAAAGTGTTTAAGTCAAGCAGATTAGATGAGGACAAAGCACTTGAAGCATTATGGATTTTCTTCGTGTCTTATCGCCAGATACTTTCCATTTCACTAATAAATTTTGTATAATATAATCTCACCAAATCCTTATCAATGGTAATAATTTTCCTTCAGAAAATGGATTTTTTTGTTGGGGTTTTTATGTAAAGTGGGATTTTTTTTACAAATGTGGATTTTCCATTACAAGTTATTAGTAAAGTGGATGACGTCTCTTTCGAATTCTCTGCAGATAGCGAATGCAGATAAACTGAGATCACGGCGTTTTCTACTTTGGCAAATCAAGTCAGCAACACGACATGAAATAGATAGATACTCTTCTTCTACCTGTTTAATTAGTGGACAGCATAGCACATCTTCGGGCAAACAATTCATTTCAATTGGTTCATGTAGCGATAGCCGGATTGCAACATCGGCCGCGGCAATTGACATACCTTGACAAACGGACAGAGTAATTGGCAATTCAACTGAAAAAAAGGCTATCGCAAAAAAAATTACATTTTTCAGGAAATGCAAAAACTAAGCACAGATGTCTTTGTATAATGTCTATAAAAAAGTTTTTGGGCGAGTTCACTCTAAAATCTCATTGCACCCCAAAATTACTACCAATTGCTGTGCCCATTTGTCAAGTCAATCCGGCAATCGATAAGCCATGTTCTAGTAAAGTCCTCTCATTCCTGTTATCAATCAAGTAACCACAGCTATAGGCCCAAGTTCGTCCTAAAATATTATGCTACGGGGATATTTGTACAGGCGAAAAAGAAGCACTATATTATTTTCATTTCTTAATTTCTCTCCTCTGCATCACTTTCCGGTGGACTAAACGAGTCCTTTTCAAACATTTTGAAGTCAAGTGAGCTGCTCCGTACCTGTGTCAGGCTAAGTAGTTGAGTAGCATATTTCTCAAAGTTGGTAATTCTTAATGACCATCAGAAACCACAAGATACTCCACCATCTCCCTCATCATCGCCACTTGCTCCACGTTGGATTGGTGCTTGAGTCCACTCTCTCGTCATACAATTATTCAAAAGGTGTGCCGCCATCAATTAGTTCTGGGGATGGAAAAATATATAACATATAAAGTGGAAGAGAACAAGTAAAGTGAGAAAAAAAACGAAGAAGGTGAGAAAAGGTTTCAGCTGCTGATCCTGCTCCTGTGTGCTACAGCCAGCAACTCATCATCCTCATCAGCAGCATATAGCATTGAAGAGGAATAACCACAGCAATAAAAAGATATTTTATGTATTAGTCAGCGAAAAGATACACACATTTTTCATAGGGAACTGCATTGCTTTATCGTGTTCACTTGCATTCTTCACTAATGTCGAGAGTGTCTTTTCAGGAGAAAAAAAGACGTTGGGCCGTAGCCCCGTGTACATGACAGAAGAAGGGAGATTATCATCCTTCCTTTTGTGTTATCATTAAAATGACGTACACAATTTCCCCTTCCTTGCTCCAACACAAAACCCCACAACTCCTCTTGATGCTGATGAGGATGAGGACGATAATGATAATTGGATGCACACTCAATAAAAGTTATTATTACGGATTACTTGCACTCCTATATGGGAGCGAGTACAAGTTAAGAGGAGAGAGAAAAAAATATGTTTGTGTTTCGCTAAAAGAGGAGGAGTGTGCGGGGATGGAACTTTAAGTGGCTTCCCTAATTATAAAGTTAGTGGCTTCATCTCAGATAATATTGACCATTATGTTTATGTTTATGCGAATCTTAAAACGGGGAAAAATGGGAGGGAGGAGAATACATATCTGCGAAGGTTTCTAGCCATAAGTTTTGCAACCATTTTTTGGCAAGGGCTGAGGGGAAAAACGTGTGAGAAAATGGGGAAATTAAATGGTAGCAAATTAGTTGTAAAATATGAGATGACATGGACAACCTAAAAGAAGCGGCCACAACGGAACAAGTGCAGTGGAGGAGAAGTCGTTATGATCTGATCATGACGATGATGTCTGCATTTATCTGCAAAATGGCATTGTTGTGTCTTGCTAGCTAGCGCGTATGTGTGAATGCATTAATGCATAATGTAATGCAATGAAAATGACAATAAAGGAGGAGACTGAATGTACACAAGAAGCATTTAGAAACCTGCCAAATCAACAATCCCAAAGGTATAAATGCTCATGGGGCTGGGTGATGATGATGATGGAACAAATTTGCACAAGACCGATTAAGAAAAGAAACAAGAAATTATTATTAAACCGGTCTACTTCTCTTCCACTGGTGGAGAGGTACAAATGAGCTTAGCTGTTTAGTAGCCTTAATGTAGTTATTTATGTAGCCTCTATTTTTGAGAAGAAAAAAATATCCCAGTTTTTTTTCAGTTTCGTCATTATCATCATCATTAAATAATTGTATAAAGTTATTTGACTTCTCATGAAAATAAAATTACGATCTTGGATAGGGATTTAGGCTGGGAATCGGGGAATTTGAGATAGGGACGAAACGGATGTTGAACTTAAGACTATTCAAGGGGCTGATAAGTAGGCTTGTTTCTCAAGAAAAGAGAAAAAAATATACAACAGGTGATGGTAGGTAGCTTTTCGACTAACGTATCTCTTGAAAGAAGCTTCATCCCTGTGAGATGGTCGAAGTAGCCGATGTTGGCTGATAAAAATGATAAATGTTGGCCGATTTCATTGTTTCTCTCACTCTCTCGCGAAAACTGCATCTCGGCTGAAAACTGTCTTGGTCTTCTTTCTAATCCATATCCAGTTGGAGATGATGATGATGATAATGATGATACTTTATAGCGTTTATATTTATCAGCCTTGCTGTTTTGATATAAAAAATTTTACAAGTTACAATTTGCAATGTAATAAAAAATGCATCAGCATCGCCCTCAACCCATCCTTGAACCCATCTGCATTATGTATAATGGGGATTTAATGGGAACAGGTGAATATTTTGGATGTTTTCTACCTGTTTGGCTTTATGGCCATGATGCCTTAAACTAGTGAGGATGATGGTGGCAGGATTCACCTTGTCAAAATGTGACTGAAAGCGGACAAGCGTCATTTTGATGAGTCTGGTCAGCACCTCCGCACCAGTCTATTATAATAGGTGCCTTCTATTTTCTTCTTTTTTTTTCGCTGAGCATCCAAAAATTTCTTAAATTAAAAATCATTTCAGTTGATGAGAAAAACCTTGCGAAAAGAGGATTTTGCAGGGAATACACAATTCACAATTATCTTGCAGAATAATGTACACCCTATCATGTCAAAAGTGGAAGAAATATGGAAAACAATAATCTCTAAAAGTTAAGTACTATGTTAATTGAACTCATCAAGTTAAAAAAGTGGGCTTGGCTGTATTCAGGATAATGATGCAATTTCTGTCCCCTCTCCATCAAGTTATGGTCTCTTTTTCTAAAATGCAGAAGATAAAAATGGTTATTTTCAACATGTTTTGTGCCTAGTGAAAAAAAATATCTAATTTTTGCCAGAATATGGATTTTTTTTTGCAAAGTTAAAAAAAAATATATCAAAAACATTTTAGAAAAAAATTCTACATTACAAATATTTTGCATATGATATGATATGGCGTCTAGGAGTCAGTCAACATGCTAACATTTCCCCCTTAATATATAGTCTTGTACTTGTCATGTCATTTGGACTTATGACAGGATACAAATTAGCAGTGCAAAAAAAAACACATGACGAGATAATTAGCACTATCAGGTATGATACCATGATAATGACAGATTTCACAGGGCATTTGAAACATCCTGGATTAAAATGAAGAGTTTTCCTTGTACTCAAGTCCCACTGGGGAAAATAAATTAAGAGGGAATGGGTAGAGCCAAACTGCCAGAATAATCTCAGACATTTACATTATGCACTGAGCAGACAGTAAATCATTTGTGGAGGCGGTGCTCATCATTTGCATAATATTTAAAAAATTGGAGAAATGTGTTTAATTTCATACTTAAATTTTATCATAATGAAAGTGAGATTCTTTCGCGAGCTGACATTTTCGTTTTCTTTTGCAAAATTTCGAATGAGCTTCTCAACTTTGAAGCCACCTTAGCAACTGAAAGGTCTGCAAAAATATATTAAATGATTTCCAAAAGAAGTGAGACGCAAGGCAGGGATCGTTGTCTGTTTATCTTTTCATCTAACGCATGCGAAATCAATCAAATGTGAAAATACATATTCAATATGAACATGATTAAATTATGATATCCCCAATAATTTTCTGCTAACTACATCCCTGCGCTATGCAGACCTCTCCTGAACTGACTGATATATTGTAATTGGGCTGGATTCTAGAAACACGTTGCGCCAGCACTGCAGCCAGCCGAAACGAGTTTACTTATCGTCTTGGGTTTCATTGTTCCGCGGAGAGTAAAATTAATGATTCGTTTTCATTTTTATTTTCAAATGGGATTAAATTTCTCTCCCCTGTCTGGCCTCTTAGCTGCTCCATTAGCTTCATTGTTATCGGGATTAAATGCAAATTTTCTCGTGTAATTTAATATTTTCTCTTGGAAACGGTTCTATCCGCATAATTTGATATGAAGCATATGAAGAGAAAAAAAATATGCTGTGGTTTTTTTTATTGGGCTGCTCACAAATTGCTTTTCCCGATAAGAAATCTTTACTAGGGAAACTAGCTGAATGCATATGCATAGTTAATTATTGTGAGGGAAACTGAACAAAACTGTTCCTCTCGACGACATCGTCATAAATTAGACAATCTGTCTTTCCGCTTTCATCAGCCCCTAAGTTAGTGCTTTTTCGTGGGTACCTTTCTCACTGAGCCACATCCGGTGGTATAGTCTCCACTCCTCATATTTGACAATAGCGGCGCATCCTTACCATTTCAAAAATTCTAGTTTGATAAGGAATGAGAATGATAGCATAGAATGATAATGATAAGAAACAAGACGAGTGTCTTTGCTCAACACCAGCCAAGTGTATTATACTAGGCCACTCCACTAGTAGCCAGTTTCGAAAGTTACCTGGTCTCGTAGAGCTTATCAGCTCGTTAGGCTAACCTATAAAGTGCCTAACTGGTGCAATCCATGTTCATTTTGACATGATTCACTATTTTTTGCCATAGATATGAGCTAGTTCTTCTCCGGAATAAAAATGGAGCACCAACCGTTTTCACCACATTCCATTCCTCAGCATTTGACTGCTTAATATTCAGCAATAATTAGTAACCACAATTATCGATAATTCTCCTCCCGCTGTTCCCTTGTCGGACGCAACAGGTCTTGAGTTATTTAAGGGAACGGCCTTCCAAGAAGATTTGCTAAACCGCCCACATTTCTCACGCCCATTATTATTCCTAAATGTCATATCCGTAATTTTCTCATCCAGCAAAAGGCACTAAAAATGTTTTCCTCTTGTTACTATAATGCCCTGCTAATCCAAAAACTGCCAGGCCGTCCTAAGATTTATGTTCGCAATATAATTTTTTCTGCACACCAAAATAAAGCGTTTCATTTAGCTCAAAGCAAATTTTCAGCAGGACGTTGGTTGGTGGCGAATTTCTCTAAAAAAAATAACTACAGCGGTCTGTCAAGAGCCAACTAATAATACCTTCTTCCAGCATTTCTTTTTGGCTCGGCTTCTTACTGGAAGTACAACAGGAGGAGGCTATTAACAGCAGCTGCCCAGCATGTGCTCTCCATGTTAACAAATTACATGGCAGAGAGGTGGTACGCAAATCCTCAGCTCGCAATCACACACCTAATCAACATCTTCCACTGGCATTAGTCTCCCTCTCCACTTTGCAAAAATTTATTCGAGGCTTTAATCGCATCCCTTTACCCTGCCCTATTATTACTCCCTGTTGTATGTCAATCTCGCAGAAATGATGTTATACAATGAGCTTGTTCCCTTGCGGCAGGTGACTACTAGCTTTAGCCTTTTTCTTGAAAAAATGGAAATGAATTAATCCATATCCACTCATTCCACAGTAGTATCCTCCAATATGAACCTACTTGTGTTGGAACCTAGTGGGAAAAAGCACAGAAGTTAAGTAAGTGATAACCACGAAAAGACATGAGCATCCAGCTGAGTTCAACACGATAATCAAGGGCTCACCACCACACAATCATTTTCATACTCGGAGCTTGAGCGAACCAACCAATGTGGAAAAAAATAACATTTTAGGGAGAAGGGCTATATTTTCTGTATGCTTTCATATATAAAATATGACTATGATAGGGACGGAAAATATCGTCACGTATCCATTTTGGTCTTCATTGGTCGTTCCCATGTAGCGACTTTTAGTTGATGGTCACGCGCTTTCTAACTCTCATCTTTTTCCTGATGCTCTGCGTGGACCAGTGCTCCTTGTATTGGGAGATGATGAGCTCTTTCCCACTTAATCATTCATTATTTGTGCGTTCCTTCCATCATCCTCTCATGAGTCATGAATGAGGGAGCTCCCTTTGAGCAGGTTGAGGGAAAAAATATATTATGAATGTTGTGCACTTTTATTCCTTGCTCTTTCCTTAGCCTCCGCTCTGCCTTTTTCTTGAGCTCTCTCATTATAAATTCTACTCATTCATGTTTTCTCCCTTTGCTGAAATTGAAATTTGAAAATGAGGTCCTACTTGGTCTGCATATTCTGCTTGGGCTGCGTATGAAATTGGAAAATATTGTAATTATTACAAGAAAAAAAATGAGATGGGAAGTGCAATAAAAAATATTGTATACGCAGAGCACAAGCATTAGCTTTTCCCATTATCTTCAAAAAAAAAGTCCAATCCAAGAGGTCCGCAGTCTTCATCTTCACTTGTTTTTTACGACTTTTTCTCCATTACATGTTCTCGTGGCTTGGTCTAGTCAAAACAAGTTGTAAAAAAAGGTGCTATATGGAATAGGTTTCATATTTTAGAGCTCTGTATGAACAGGTCAAAAAATGTGTAATAAGTACGTACCTTATCTCTCATTCCTCTCAAGACAGGTTGAGAGTGTTGGAAAGTGAAATGCTGATAATGGGATGAGCCCAGAGAAGAAAAAAAAATCCATTCAACCACTTCAAATTTGAAATAAAATATAAAACCTTTAATGCGCAAGAACAATAGGGTTTTTATTCAAGAGGAAAAGTGAACTAGAAAAAAAAAACTTTTTCGTAAATTATGTTTTTGTCTGGAAGATGAGAGGTTACACATTCCACAAAATCCAGATCCTCACCGTATTTTTGCTATGCATTGCGGAGCGTATCATATCGCAACACTTTTCTGTCGGCTTTATTTCATGCCAAGCCTACCTTTCACTTGGAGGAATTCCTAAGTGAACTATTTAGTATGTTAGCGGTGAACTATATTAGACAGGAATCGGTAATTCACATTCAGATTTTTTCTGTTTTTTTCAAAACTTATTCCTTCTTCAAAACTACAATTTTCTTTTTATGTGTCGTCATATATCTTATCAAAAGCTTTTTAGATTGAGGAACGTAGAAGAGCGGAGGGGCAGATCCATTTTCATTTCAGGAGAGTTCTCATCCCAACAAAAACAGAATGCTCTGCTCCTTCTTAATCCAACTTTATGATAATCACGTGACACTCCGACCACTAAACCGTACAGACACCGACAAAAAAAAATATCATCATCATATCATGATACTATGACATTGACATGGTCGCTAATAACGTTTTTTTTTAGTGGAAATTGTATATTTTATTTAAACTCAAAAAAAATCTCTTCAACAAAATGAAACAATATCCTTTCGGTTTTTTCCCCTGAAATATTTATCTCCTTTTCTCTGCTAATCCTTTTAAATGTATTCATCTTTGTCTTCGGACACAAACACGCTTATACATGAGAGCTACCTTTAATCAGCCTTTATCTCAAATTGTTCAAGATGAGGCAAGAAAAAGGCATAAAAATATCCGAAAGGACTTGTTCCCTCGCTGTATTACATTCTATTATGCAAGAATGTCTGTGTTCATATCGTAAAAAAATGGAATATTTACCGAATCCTGCTAAAGTAGAGAAAACAACCTCATCCAATGAAACAGTCTTATTCCCCAGCACAAATCATTCCAGATTAGTTGTAATGAGTCAATCCAACATGAATTTTTATGAGGAGAGATTCTACAGCCATAAGTCTCAAGAAGGATTATATAAAGAGGAGAATGTTAATGGTGATAAGTTTCAAGCTCACCGACCATTTTCATGTATTTCTCGAAACTCAAATTTCAGATAATCTTGAGCCCCGTCTTATTCCTAATATACCACTTGTCCATTTACCATTATCAATACTCAGTCTTGATAAGGGTAAAAGTGATGGATAAAAATACACTTGATTTTTCCCTCTCAAGAGGCCCATCACCATTCTGATCATATTAGCTGTCCATATATATAAAAAAGGAGAAGGGCCCGTCATCGCCCCCCATTTTTTCTCGTAATGTTCATCCCCATTATAATCACTTGCGGCTATGAAGGTATGTCTTTTTAGCTGATGGAGGAGAAGAGAAAAAAAATCTTCAAATCCAAAAGGAAATATTTGAGATGGATACTTTCCCGCATTCCCTTTTTATTATTACCATATCAAACCAATAAAAAGGATGCCGATCAAGAAGATTATGATCATGATGAGGAGAATGAAGATGAAAGACGAAAAACGGCCCAGGCAGGCAGGCTTCAAGCAAAAATAATAATATGTACATGATGATGACGATGATTATCATTTGAGTTGAGACTTGGGACCAACAGAGAGAAAAAATTCCAATCAAATTATGGACATATTTATTTCTTTTTCTCGATCTATCCCATTCCCCCCTGAATATATGAGCGAAAAATATTATGGTATTCCATTCCCATTTTCATAGATCACTCCTCCGCCTAATTTGAATTGTTGTTTTCATCGCCGACTTTGACTCACGCTGACTTACTTACGTGTGTCTTATTGGGGTTTCGTCGATAATGCTAGTATTCATGAGGAGTCATGAGTCGTCCCTGGGATGCATGCAAATGATATGGGCAAACAGTGATAATAGGGAAAACAATCAAAAAGTTTGCCGAAATCGAGCTGAATGTGAGAGGCGAAACTGCGACTGGTTAACTAAGCGCTAATACTTGTTTCTTGTGATTGTTGGGAATAATTATTATGGAGACTTGCAAATGATCCATCATCACCTGTATTATACTTAAGTTGGAAGGCAATCAAAGCTGATTGTAAAAGGATTCATTGTAAATCCCTTTAATAGCTTGGGAATCAGAGTGGAAACTGAAAACTAGACTAATTTTCGGTTTTACTTTCAACCTCCCCTCCCTCCCCAGAATATAGTTGCCTTATAAGCGTATCAACCTTTTCAGAGACAATAACCTTCCAGCTTAATTGTAAAGAGATTAGCTTGGACATGAGCATGAAGTAACTTTGAGGAATTGGCTTTTCTATCAGATTTCAGCGAAATCGATACACAAAAGGTTCATGAGCCTTAGAGGAGGGAGCTCTATAATCCTCGGCTTTGATACACAAGGATAATTGGAAGGGTTCCCGAGTAGTATAATTAATATTATTGTTTCTGCCCAAGCAATACAATATATAATTGAATGTTTTCTCCTTTAGGACTAAATTGGGCTTACAGGTAGTGATTTTCAGATATGTGAATCACCAGGAGTACCGTACAAAAAAAAACTGAAAACCCTTTTCCCTCCTGAGTTCTCGAAAAGTACATAAAAGCTAAAGTACAAGCATCGTAATCATAATCATAAAGGGATGGAAACCAGTAATTATGAGTGGGTCTTAGAAACTACAACAAAGTACAAAGTATTACTTGATGGTGATGGAGCTTCGATAGGATCATTTCACTTGTATTCCTGTGATTAGCGAAGGAAGTCATTGTTCTACATATTTGTAAGATTAAATCATTTTGCTTTTGCTCTGCCAGGACTGTTTTTTTCGTTATGCACACGACGCGACGTCGGCACACCAGCAAACCTACCAACGGCAGATTTGTTCCCATCATCGTCATCATCGAAAGCGAAATGGTTGGTGAGCAATGGGCATATATGATGCTCATCTCTGGCTCATATAATGCAACTTGCCTTGGTTGACGTTGGGTGAGAAAAGAAAATGGGCTGTCTTTATGCAAGCGACTGTGTTTTTTCTCCTGATGAAATTCGGTTTCATCATTTGACTCACCGACAGTGATCAAAGGGAAAAGTTTGGGCTTAGCCACCAACCAAGTTACCAAACTTTTGGGAAGGGTACTGTTCTTGCTGCTTATGGATTTCACTCTGAAATATATTTTTCTTCGGGGATAGCATTGATGATGATGATGGTGGTGGTGGTGACGGTGACTTCGTGTGTGTGTGAATTGTAAATGCTTTTTGAGCTTCGATGATGATCATGACGAAGGAGCGGGATATCGCTGAAAATCACCCGCTGAGAAGCGTCATATGCACTCAAGAAAGACAGCCAGAAGATTTCTTGTTACTTCTTGTCTAGGGAAAATATAACGTCATGGCATAAGCTCGCGTTTCTATTTTCAGTGAAGGATTATTTTTGTACATATTTAGATTACAATCTTAACTTTTGACAGGAGGGTGGTGCATGGTGGTAGTTATAAATACCTTGGACTTGGGAAATGTGGGAGACTCATGTCAGCCTCGCCAAATATGTGTGTGTGCCTACTCCTCTAGCCTCCTACATAGTTGATTAAAGAGTTTGGAGTCATCTCAGGATTTTTTTTGCCACGTAGGAATTCTGCAGTTCCATGACAACCAAGAGCAATTAAAGCTGGAATATTGACATGGCAGTGTCTGGACCAAGATGTTCGTGATTCATGCCACTGCGACAGTGACTCTATTTTTGTGTGACATGACTCATGACAAGTACAGGGAATAAGATGCGTACACATTGTACATACTCCATAACTACATTTTTTTTATTCGGGAGTGAGAATCCTTGAGAAGCTCACCTTTAACATTTTTAACTTGAGCATGAAATGTAAAGATGATCATCAGCATCATCGAGACAGGATATTTCCTTCTCATTCTCTTGTCACATTAAAATGCGACAAGAGAGATGAAGTGATAGGATGATAATGTAATCTGCTTTTGTACCTCTTGTTCAGCCAGTCTCCCTGAATAGGTGGATGGAATGCTGGAGAAATGATGACTGAGTGGGCAAAGAGAAACCACTCTTTTAATGTGTGAATTATTAATAGCATGTAAACTGGAAAGGTTCTTAAGAGTAAGAACTTCTATATGCTCATATTTGATTATGAGGAATGGGGTAACGTCCCATATTTGATATTTAATAAAAGCACCAGTTTTTTGCCTGATCTTCACTCATCTATTCTGAGGAGAAGGTACTTGAGTCATGAGTCATCATCATCGTTTCGTCATCCGTCACCATAATCATATAAATAGAAAATCCTTTTATCCAATATAAATGGAGTCTGGTCACCTGATTATGAGAGATTTTTTTTTCCTCCTTATCATTCATCCCATTGAGAGGTTGTGAGTGAACTTGTGAATAGAAAGGGCTTTTCATCTTTCCTGGTAAATAGGTATATTCTCAACATGCTGTCTGTCGTGATTTGTTGATGAATCTGTTTTATTAATTCCATATTTCCTGGGTTTCATACCGGAGCAGTGATGTCATGATGATGATGATGTTGGGGGAAGTGAAAAATTATGTTTTTTTACTAGTCAGGACTGAGTTATATATGTGTGCAGTATTAAATTTGGATGATGATGAAGAATAATGGGCCTCTATGGTGACGGTTAAATAATGTCAAAGTGAGAATGCAAAGGGAACGGAAGAAAAGAGTCTTTTCATTGGGGAAGAGAAGCCGACTTGCTTTGATTTGAATTGAAGTCCCGGTGACTTGATTGAGGAGGAGGGAAAGGAATGGCGGAAGAAATTACTAAAAAAATAGATGGATGATGATGATATGATGAGATCAAGGGGAAGATATTTAAGGTATGGTGTCATGATTAAGATGGGGGAACTGTCTGCGGAGCTTTCATACTAAAAGAGAATAATAATTCACTCGATAAAGCTTATAATATCCGATCTCGAAGATCCGATTTTTATAAATTACGTTCATGTTGTCGTGACGCTGACGCGGTGATCGTAATGATGATGGGAATTGTTAAATGTACACTAGTTCATTTAACAATGATGTAGATGATCCCATATCAACTGTCAAGCCCTTGTTTTCTGAAGCTCATCGATTCTCATTATGGGAAAGAGAAGGGCTCAGGTCCAACATCCTGATCCAAGGGTCACGGGAACAATGCCTTCTTCCTCGTCTCTGGATTCTTTTGGCTTGAGTCGAGATTGAGCCTTTTAGTACTTACTCGATGGAATTTCGTTATTATCAAAATTGTTAATTATATACGAGAATAAAATCGTGAAAGGAGTGAATGATCGAAAAACATTTACACGATTTACATGGCTCATCCTACATGCAAGTCTGCTGCCGGCTTCAAATACTTGGTGTAAGTCACAAGGAAACAAAAAAAAACTAAGTATTTTAGGGATTAATCATGAGAAATCTCGAATCTTCAGAAATAATCAAAGTTATAATAATACTTTGATCGATGATTAAAATCTTGAAAGGTAAAAGTATAGCTCATTCAAGCAGTATCTAGGTTTGCTGGTCTCCTTTCTCCAAATCATAAACGCTCATCAAAAGAAAATTAAATTAATTAAAAGCAGTGATTGATCATTACACAAGGAGCTCAATAAAGGGCACAAAATTGAGCAACATCAGCATTCTATAGTCCCTTGATTGGCATCCCATTGAATGGAGAGCGCTGGTGTTGATGATAATGATGATTATCCTATGGTATGGCTATTAGAGAGGGAAAAGTGTCATCAAAGTTTGTAGAAATTAAAGTGCTGATGGGGCGATGATGGCTATAGCGATAGGTGGAGGAGATAACGGCACATTTACGTTTTCATTTTTTTCCCATTTCTTTCTTGTTCAAACAATTATTTATTACTGCTTTTGTAGCAGACTACGCAGAGGAATGTTAATTGTTCATTCCACCAGATTGTTGAGCATTGTTTTTAAGTGTGTGTAAATATGTAGCTGATACTGTTACAATTCTTTTTATATTGTTTACCTTCTACACGTGTGCTCAGACTTTCCTGATTGTGTCTGTTGTGGACGTTCTCACTCGACGATAATTAAGGAAGGTGGGAGTACGGCGAGTGAAAGGAGTATGTTGTGGAATCCAGTTTTTCATCCAGTTTGAGTCAGATAGTAAAACAGCTCATGTCATAGGTACCTACCTAGATTTTTTACTACGTTCTCCACATTCCTCATCCACACATATGAAATCACAATCAAATCAATAGACCATGGCTCTAAAAACCCTTATAAAAATCAATTAAATGAGTAAGTAGCCATAGCAAGGCAATTAATTATCATCTTCCCTCGTAGGCAACCCTGTTGTACTTATACCTAGCTAGCAAGAGGCATATGCTTTTAATAATGCAAACGGATCCATTAAACATTTGAAGTTGAGTAGGAAATGGAAGAAATAGGTGGGAAAGGAGAAAATCCCTGGGGTAGTTTGTTGTTGTGAATAAGGGTGTGACTTACTTCCTACTTTTTATAGTAGCTCCTTAATTGATTGTCTCTCCTGGCAGGGTATTTAACGGGATATTACAATGGGTCCGAGAAAGGATAATTGTCGAAGGATCATCATCGGGTATAAATAAAATTTTGTCATCAGTCTACAAAAATATTTCTACTTTGTAGTATTTTTCTCACACGCACAAATAGCCCATGTACCTACACAGAAGGGAAGGATACGCAGAGGGATTTGTGCAAAAAAATCACTATGAAAGATCGATTCAGGCGACGGAAGCAGGGAAGCATTTATATCCCTCCATCAATAATTACATTAAGAACTAGCTCGTAGGCATAACCCTACCAACTTTCGAACGTGGTGGATGTGTTATAGTCACCTATTAACGTTTTTTTCGCAGTCATCGTGCGTGGAATGCAATATAGTTGTAAAGTTATAAAAAAACATATGATTAATATTAAAAATAAATTCTAAATGGCTACATCATTTATCCCGCATTATACTTTGTAGATGCGTCTGACAGGGATTATCTCCTATTCATAAGTTCAGGTTCGTATAAATACCAGTTTTGCAATTCATAGTATAAGTGTGGTCATTTAATTGTTACAATAGCGCAGCTTTTTATAAAGCTCGCCATCCCCTCATCATCCACCGCTCAAGTGTAGCCTACATTTTATAGTATTTGCCTGATCTATAAAGCTGTATCATTATAATTATTATTATTATTAAATAATTCTGTTACCCCTTTCATGTCATCATGAGGTAAACATATGAATACCAATGAATGAGTCGGGGCTTGACGCAGGGATAAAGCCAAAAGTCATACATGTCAGGCAGGAGGCTGGGGTGAAAGAAAGAAGTGAAACAGCAAAAATGCATAACTACCCATAATATTAAATACGGAGAGGTGACGAGGCGAGGTGAGGTTACTTAACTCAGTCGCACAATAATCCCTCTGAGATTAGTAAGTAATATGTACTCCCTCCCAAACAAACAAGTTTGATCAGCTTTTATAGGGAAAAAATTCACTAATGAATTTGCCATGATGAGGATGACGGTCAATGGGATGGCAAATGGCTATGGTGACGGTGAAGCTCTTAAAGTGATTTTTTCTTTCAAATTTTACTACAGTCCCCATCTCCTTTCCGCTGAGCAACAATGCAAAAAAAAGTGGTGGGCACACTAGCCCTGTGTACGTTCTCATTTGTTCGGAAGATGAGGAGTGTGATAATGATGACATTTATACCGTCCATAAGACAGCCACAAAGGGGGCAGGTATGATGAGGAATGGTTTGTCATCCATATCATGATACTGACTTGAAGAGAACTCTCAACATTTTCATATTTTTTGGAAACAACAGCACACAGCAAAAAAAATAAAACATTGCAACTCCTTATTTACTTTTTTTTCGATGCTTATCTTCATCAGAACAAGGAAAACGTGCAAAACGAGAAAACAGTTACTGGAGCTACAGAATATATAATGGGCATATGGTTGTTGTAACTATTAGTATTATCATATTAGGCCCTTTTAATACACTTACTCGATCCTATATCATTTTCTTTTCCTCCTGCCATCATCCTTTTACATACTTTTCTCATTTTAGAAAGCCGGGAGCAAGAAAAAAAGGGAATTTTTACTAGAAAAATTGAACAACTGGTACAATTATATAGACGAGCTGAGAGCCGAGCACGTACCTTTTGATATTAGAAGGGAAAAAATGAAACCCTGACGATGATGACGGGAGGATGGACGACAAGGAACAAAAATATACAGGGATCAAACCAGAAGCAGCCATTCATCACATCGCCTCTAGTGGGACAAGTGGTGGCTGAAATAATAGAAGTGGGTACCACTTGGTACAAAATGTGCACATCAGCTCCAACATCATCATATCATCTCCGTCTCCCAAGAACCAACTGTATTCATGACACCACCGACATCCATCTAAAAAAAAGTTGTAAATGACACTACATGACTTTTTACCCCTGAATCCTTCCCTCAGCAGTGGGATTCCTGCGAAAAAAAAAGCATTTGAGCTCAAGTAGGAGCCCATATCATATTCAAATGAGCATTTTTATACAAAATTTATTCTCAGGAGAAATAAATAGCCCGACAGCTCTCCCGCCCGATAACATTTTTTATTGAGAGCATCTCTTCCCCTGACTTTACCGTTAAAACATATTAGCAGAGAGGTGTTAAGTATTTTGCTGTAAACTATATAGTCCGGTCTCCCATTATCTGTAGGTATTGATCAGTTTTATTACAATGAATTTCACTCCATTCTCCTATTCCGTCCGCCTGTGCGTTTTTTCAGTAAATAATGGGAATGGGAGAGGACAGACGGGGGAAAAAATTTTGCTCGGAGCTTTACGAATTCTTGAAAATTAAAATGAATAATTCCCCCATGCTTTTAATTAGACATTGGCGCAACAACTCGCAGCCCATATATCCATTCCATTGCGTAACATTCCAGTTCGCCCTTTAGCTGGAAAATATGGGATGGAAGGGAAGAAAATAATAATGTTTTCTGGTTTTGTTGCTCTCCTTGAGATGACTTGACGTTTCTCTGTAATATTCAATCATCATCCGCATTTCATCATCAGCGTATAAGCTCAATCAAAAAAACCCTTCCATTCTTTTAAATTCCTACAGTGATCAGAGTTACCAGTATCAGAAACCTTATCATGATATGATTATAAGGGAATATATTCGATTTGAATGCTGGACTAACATGCTATTAGTAACCCATACACACCAGCAGGATCAGCCACATTTGAAAAAGCGAAACATTTTTGTATGAAAATTTACGTCCATCATCGCATATGATGAATAGGGAGTCCCTATAAACTAGTTCCATTCCATATGAAAGGGAGTGAAAACACAGTTGATTCACTTTTCCCAGCATTTTTCCTCCTTCCACAATATTCTTATTACATAATGATATGTTTGGTGAAAAGATCTAGCCTTTGTTGGATCATCATGGCTCATCTTCATCATCCTCATCATCGTCATATCAACATGAATAGAGATGAAGGGGGAAAGGGAAAAACAAGAGGATATTCTCTCTGGATGAGGATGACTCCACAAACATAATCTGGCACATATATAATTAATATAAAAGTTTTTCTCCCCCAACCCCTTTCTTATATTTATGAAGGATCTTTATTGCTCGCATAATGGTCATGTTTGTACGGAGGAGTCTTCATAGTCAAGGAAGATGCCCATTCCCTGAAAACGTTTCCATCATCGGATTGGATTGGCAAAAAAAAATATATATGATTTGATTATATTGAAAAAAAAATATTCTCTTTCGACCGGCAAACCTTTTTACGTTTTTGGGTAAAGCATTGTCAGAAAGGATTGTGATGATGGGCGAAGAGAGCTGAAAAGTATTAGTAAAGTGGCTTGAGCAAGGAAATGATGCCCTGGAGTCAGCTAGCCAGTCAGTCAGTCGATGATCCATACCATTACCATTATGCACTTTGTTATTTTTTTTTGGGAATGGGGGATGATGATAATAATAAAAAAGCATTACAAACTCCTCCCTTATTGTTCCTATCATATCATCATGATCTCAAGTCAGTTTAGCATTTTTGCCTTGTTTTGGGAAAACTCTACACAGCTCAATGAGAAAAGGCTCAAGTCCACTTTTTTGAAGTGGGCTAGGCCGCCAGTCATAGTTAAGGATATTAGCAGAGGAGTAAACTGTTTTGGTTGAATTTTCCTTAAATTTTTACGATCATCATCTTAACCATCACCATCAGCAACTTTTCTAAATAAAAAAATTAACTTGGGACAGATATAGTTAGACATAGTTTGTTTGCAATAACATTTAATTCCTCAATTTATTTAAACTTAATTGCCCAGCTCTTTACCAACCTTATATAAATATCTTTAAAGAAAGGCCTCCATTTTTTCCACATTCCTCCCCGCTTACACAACGCTCCACATATAGGTAGAGTACACAACATTATTAGCAATAAATTAGTGCCACAGAACTATGCACTTTGCTGAATACACTCACGCAGCAACAAACAGCGATAAAACTGAGGAAGGTGAAGGAAAGCTGAAAAATTTACATTCATATAATCAGCACTTAACGGCCCCAGCCTCTACCCCTCTTTCATGGCTCTTCGCTCGAGCAAGAAGAAAAATGGTATTAATTAATTGCCAACACAAACAATATATTTCCATCAGTTAAAAGTGGAGCTGACAACGTGTGGGACTTTAATATCAGCTTTCTGCTCTTATTATGCAAGGATGCTTAATGGAACGAAATGGATCGTTGCAAGTTGCAATGCAACTTTACAGCTCTTATCATTTTTCGTCAGATGTCTTGCAAACGAGCTTTCATCTCTCTTTCTCTCTCCTTATAAAAAACACATAAACAACGGCCGCTGGTCGACTTGTTGTCCATATCCCATCCCAATAATACGGAAGAGGAAGGAGAAAGAAACAACTGTGGACTGTTTCTTTCAGTTGGATGAAAGCGGCAAATATCCACAGAGGGAAATAGATTGAACTGATTATTAAGTAATGCTTGGCCAAGCCATAAGTTGTCGTTTTTTTTGGCCCAGCCTTCTAGAGCAGCTCGAGCAAGACGAAGGAGTCATTCAAATTCATCTCTGCTAATGTTCCATGCATGTTAATACAAAGTGGTCTCTGCTCCTGGCCATTTCTCGTTCCCTTCGTTCCCGTTCCCGTCATCAAGGAGTAAAAAAATGCTGTTTTCCTGACGATGTAGATAAATTGGCTGGATCGGTTAATATAACGGTTGTAGTAGGTGGTAATAATTATGTATGTAATGCTTATACTTACAACTCCTCCGAATGGCCACTCACTTTACATGTCTCCCTAGTCATATTACGAGTTTTATAGGTGCGACCATAGGAATATGCCTAATGTAACTTTGATTGTTACGGCCACTTTTCTTACAATATATTTTTTATTTTGTTCCCTCTTCATTATTCTCGGATAATTGTATTCAAGTAGCGTCACAGAATATATATCTTCCCCCATCCTTCCCATTTCCCTTTTGTAGCAGTTTATACAAGTGCAAAAATAAATGGTTGTGGGGGATCAGGCAGAGTAAACAAGAAGTGAGCAAATGGCTACTTCAAGTTATAGACTCATCCATTTCTTCCCTCCTTGCTCGTTCCACCCTTTTATTATGCGAGCATTTTATTTTTACACAAATTATTCTTTTAAAAATGTATTATTTGAATAATATTAATGGGGCAAGTGTATTAGAGCCTGGCATGATGTAACCAGGTAGTCTTGTAGCAGTGGATGACTGGGCTTATAATCATGATCATCATCATCATCGTGCCAAACAATCGACACCATCATCATCCCTATTTACTCCACTCACAATGTAATATGCACATTTTCACAGTGTCACTGCCCTGTCTAAATGATTCATGATTAAGGGCAGTTGCACTGTAGCAGCAGGGGGAGCGGAGGAAGAAAGAACGAAGAAAAAAATAATACTTTATTTCATAACTTTACTAAGCACTTACCCTAAGGATTGGCAATGACTTCCTATCCCTGTTCGCCATTCTGTTTCATTCATAGCTAATTCTAATTTCATTAAGTACACTTGACTCACTGTATAAATATGTCTGTATAATTCATGAAAGGCCAATATCACTTATAGGATATTAAGAAAGATGTCCTCATCACAGTCACCTACCACCACCATCATGATCATGATCATCATCATCATCAACATCATCCCCACCATCATCATCATCAACAACAACATCATTTTGCCATCGCCCATTCCTTTTATTTTCTCTTGACCACTTGTGTGCTGATGATGTGTGAATGTGAAAAGGATGTTAATACTATTTACTACTTTAAGATTGATTAAGAGAAAAAAAACTAGTATTTAAGGTACAACTTTGTCTTGGTCATTCTCATCATCCTCATCGTCCTCATCCTCACAAAAATTTGCATTACCTACAACAACTGCAGCCTTATGCAGTCCAACTCGCAAACTAACTCTCTGGTGTAATGTGTTAATTCAGCAACTACATCATACATAACTGATTGACATGATGATGTTCTGCTCGTCATCTTTCTTTTCTTCTGGTATGGGGATGGTGGTGGTGGTGGTGATGATAAGATGACCGTGCAAATCCGCCAGCTCGTTTCGAGTGCAATTTCGTATTTGCAGTAGTTGTTAGACTGAACGTATTTATTATCCAAATCCAACCGGGAGACTTCTCACTCAACCAACCAGTCAGCCAGAGCCACACTTAACGTTCTCATCCCGAACAGAAGCAAAAGCTAAAGTGGAGAGGGGTGAGATTGCATAGGGGAAAAGGACGAGATAAACACTTAATTTATTACGGAGGTGGATTTTTTTTTCGTAAAAAAGAATCTTCCTCCTTGTTCCACCTTCTCCCATCTCCATTCACATAATATTATTGGGTATCATTAATATCTATCATTTACTTTTAAGTAGTGAGCCAGTCAACGTCACCTTCGCCAAACAGACAAACCAGCGCATTTGACTTGTCAGCGTTTTTTCCCCCAAGTGAAATGAATTACTATTGAATATATTAATACCCATCCAAAGCTTAATCTAAGAACAAAGAGTGTGAAGAGTTATGAAAGAGGCCATTCCAAGTTTGCTTTCTCCCCAGCGTTATTTACAAGCTTTTGATCCTTCTTTAGTCATGCTCAAGAGGAAGATAAATAATATAACTTTGGCTATATCTCTAGCCAAGACATATTTGCTCTTTGCGATCCGCAGAGCTCTGATTGAGAAATGAATACATATTCCCTCTCCTCTCCTACCATTGTAAACTGTCGATTACGAAATTGATGACAGGGGAATCAGGATTCCTTCTCAATCACCGTTAGCTATATTCCTATTAAAAACATGCATATATTTATCATCTCCCTTTTTACAAGCCTACAAGATGACTGAGTGCACAGTTTTAAGGATCTATCATCCTCAATCCTCATTATCGGCATATTCCTTTTTTTTCGCTGGTCGACGACGACCATCGCCAACAACCGTCAGGGATCCAAATCCAGTCTAGTAATATGTAAGGAGTAACGGATACATGATAAAAAAAAAGTCGACTAGTGTAGTGATTGGGGAGCGAGCTGTAATAAAAAAATTTATATATAAGCAATTTTTTTATCGACAGGTAATAAAAAATCAATCAATTGATTCAAATTTGAAGGAGAGCTGAGGAGAGAATAAGGGGAAAAAAGCGTGATTGATTGGTTTTATATTTGCATTGTTATGGGGAGATACAAGTATAAAAAAAACGTGTGTAAAGCGTAAGGTAACCTGAAGATGAGATGAAGACGGTGTGATGATGTTAGTGATAAGGTTCGGTATCATTTGAATCAGTTTTTTTCCCCCTGCTCAACTTGGTATCGGTTAGTCTCATAAAAATATCACCGGTCGGTTTTCCTATCACCATCAGTCAATCATTCTGCCTTATGAAGCGGTGCATTTTTTGTATGAGATCGGGATAGAAGTATATAGCGATAGGTAATATCATTATGGGATGGATGGCTAAAGAAAACTGTTGAGACCCCATCAATGAAGCACTTTTTCATGCATAAATCACTAACAATTTCCTAATGTTCCTGTGGGAGGAGGACGATAAATGACGTTATATAAACATGTACAAGAGGCATGAAACCCAATTTACCCACTTTATTTTTTACGCTTCTCTCCTTCCTCCTAAAATGTATATTAGAGTAAATAATAGACAGACAAGAACAAATCACGACTTGCTAGTTTTTTTATTTATGGTCATTAAGTACCGTAAGCTACTTTTATTGGGGAGGATTAAAGAGAGCTGTCTCTTGTTTCTTTCTCCGTGAGAGTCAGTAACTCTCTTTGGGTCAAGTTGGGGGAAGGATTGGGTTTGGGTTTTAATTTGATTTGGGTAATTTATGGGGTGATTGAGATGCAACAGTTCTAACGTGCGTGTGCGCATACGCATTTTGAAGGGGTTTGTTAAGTTTAGCGATGAATTACTGTGAAATTGGTGCGGAATATTAGAAACATTCCAATATGTATTTCGAAATTAGCAATAGCCATGTTTTATTGTCCCACTTTACAGAACTACTCTAAGAATTCCATCACATGTTAATGTGACTAGCAAAGCTCGGCTTGCTAAATACCGACCATCACCTCATCAATATCATTTTCATCATCGTGATGATAACATGATAGATAATTTATTTAGGAACGACACCACAAACTAATGCTAATCAACACAATCGATATACTAGCATCGCCTCGCCAGCATTTCATTTCATCTCCACGAGTCGATGGTATGAAATGAATACGCGAAAAAGAATCTGCTTATTGTCATCATCCCTAAAGTGCATTCTTTCTCTGTTCCTGATGAAATGCAAGCAATATGAAAAAAACGTTTTGCAGACAGTCGCCCAACGCTGAGGCTGGTGGCATGGGATGGCGTTATGAAGAGGAAAATTGTAGATTCCATTCCTTACCCCACCACCACCAGAGCGTTTGTTATACTTGCCCTGACTTGATACTTGGTTAGTCACAAATTATTGCCACGATGAGCAACTTATCATCGTAATCATTGACGTCGTCATTATTAGCCTTCCTCGCAGTTGTCAGATGATTAGAAGGGATTTTTAAAGGTAGGAAGCAAGCATGCAGCTTGCAGCATGCCACTAGACTGATTTTTCACACCTCCAACTCAGCTCAACCGCAACTGCTCGAAAAATTCCGAAAGAGCGTTACCACATTTTTATTTCTCTCTTTGCAGTCGATATTCTAGTTACCCCCTTCTTTCGCGAAATGTGTTCGGCGGATCTGATATGAAGAGCTACTTTGCATATTATCTCTCAACGAGAGAAGGGACCAACAACACAACTTGTTAGTCCAAGAAGGGAACTATCATGTTCAGATTACTCGTCTGTTTACCCAGGAAGACTCCTCATCATGATTGTGGCAGCGATGCCGCTGCAACAATCGGAAAAATGTTGATGAAAGCCTGAACAGTCCACTTATTTGTCTCTAGAGGATTTATAACTGGCTTTTTATTGATTTGCTATTTTTATGCTTGAGAAAAGACGTCATGTCACACCTTCTTCTGGTGAATGTATTTATTCGGTGATAATTCGGATCTTTAGAAAAAAAGCTGCCGTCTGCTTGTACCTTGTTTTTTGGGCTTATGTGATAATAAGTATGCTTGGGGAATGAAGGAATGATAGAGAGGTTGCGAGGTAGGCTCATCAATAAAAGCCGGTTGGTATGTCAGAACCAATTTTTTCGGAGTTAAATTTCACTCCGCAAGACAAAAACAGGAATTATTATTTTTAATTGGAATTTTTGCAGCGAGCTCCTGGTCTGCTCTGCTGCTGCTGGTGGTGGGGATACAGGGTTTTATGTTGATTAAGTTATTTCTGTACTTTTTGTGCACTTTGCTGTTTGGTGCTCTTCTCCTGCTATGCTATGGTGCAGCTATGCAGCACCATGCAGGAATATGGGTTGGACCTGCTCCCATCTTCTTTTTTCGCTAATCCCTTGTTAACATAGCAGGAAAGGTACAGTTGTAGTGACAATATTTAGTAATACGAGAAAACAAGTTATCTTAACCCCCGGTATTTTTTTCACCAGTGCATATAGCAATGATACTGGTTGCTGATAAGCCTTCTTGCCATACCTGATGGTGATAATAAAGTAGGGAAAAGTGTAAAAAACTATGCCCAAGAAGCTGCTGATATTTTTTAATGTCTTTGCTCTCGGAAAACCCTACAATTCTTCTATGTACAATGCACATGTAAACAAGGGAAGAATGTTTTTATTTTGCAAAGGGGAAACAGCATAAAAATAGGTTTGTCAGGTTTAATTCGAACCCATAAAGACTTTTTTTTAAGCAACAGGACCTTACAAGTTCATAAGATGAGGCATGTTGGAGGCACAATCAAGATCAGCAGTTTGGTGATAGTAATCGTTTAAACGTATAGATATCGCATCGTGGTCGGTTTCTCAAGTGCACTCGGCATTCTTTAAAGATGGGAGTCGAGATGGGGTTCCCTGTTCCTTCAGCGAGACTTTAAAAGAAGCATCTGCACTCTAGCCTACCTCATCTACGCTCCTCCAAACCGTATTTGAGCTTCGGCTCTGGGTCCTCAACAAGTTAAATAGGCGAAGGAAGAAACGGTTGCTTAAACCTTTGCAACAGATATAGCAAAGCGTAGCTGGCCAAATGCGTAGCAAAATATGACAATGGTCGATCACCAAATTGCGGTGGAGGCCCATCGATAGAATATTTTATGCTGATGTTTTTCCAGTCCAGCTTTTCGCCAAATTTGGATTATAAATGCAGAAAACGAAGGTGAAGGGCAAACGTTTTTAAATGGCTGGTCAGACACAGCTATACTCTTTCATGAAGATGGTAACATTTAGAGAAAAAATCTTTATACTCAAATCGACTGACGGGTGATGATGGTGGACGATACGATCCTCCTCATCAAGCACAGAAAGTAAAGTGCTATCAATATGAGTATGAGTATGGCTTGCCATGTTTTGCCTCCAGGTAAAAATAATAAAAGAGAAAAAAGCTCTTCTTCCTCCTTTCATATAACATGGCTATGTTATCAATGTTATGAAAATCTCCCATAATTTTGATCATTCTATCATCATTGTTTTACCAGTGATTAACTGCCATATAATAGCAGTAGTAACTCGGACCACTTTCCGCGTGTCTGAACGGCCGTCCAGTTGTGTCCACTCTTGGATTTACAGACAAGTTTAAAAATAGGTATGCTCCAATGCAGGCGGATCAATCAAGGTGATTTAAAGGCCAAGACATTGCTTTCTAATAAAATCTTCAACTTCATCCTTCCCATTTACCGCAAGCTACATCACTCTTTTTACTGCTACCAATTCCACATCAGTTCGGACCGTATGACCACACTATTATGCCATAAAAATTGCATAGATGTAATAGATAAGCCTTATACCCAAATGGGATTATGGTGCCTTTTTGCTGCACTCCTCCAATCCACAACTTCTCTTTCGAAAAAAAGATGGACAAAACGACAATGCAATTTTTTTAAACCCAGGTAACTGAAAGCCACAACCAGCCAGTACTTCGAACTCGCTCAGTTTTTAATGTGACCGACCGACCACTACTACTTCAGTTCTGTTGGCTGCCACTTTTGAAATAAAAAAATCCTTTCCATCACCCACCACCACCAAAGCTCAAGCCTCACCACCATCCTCATCATTATTATATATCTTTCCTTCTTCTGCTCCTGCCTTTCTTTGGCTCTGCTGCTGAACGAAACTTTTATTTTGCTCACAGGCAAGGAAACAGGTACCCAAGAAAGGGTTCAGAAGAACATGAATTCTTACGAGCCAGCTACATGCATTGACCCATACAAAAGAGCTTAAACGTAGGTAAAATTCTTTACCCTATTTTTCCTCCTGCTCACACAGCCGTACTTGTGAAAACTACAGCAATGTGTTTTCACTCCTACTAAAACAGCTCCATTCCATAATATCCACTTGCATGTGAGTCCGACGACGACGACGGACGAATGTCTCCAGGCAAAAAAGGCAGTTTCAACAACTCCACTTAATTCACTCTGTTCGAGCTCTGTTCAGGAGAGGAAAAAAAGACTTGAGAGAACTGAGACTCACACATATGGATGGATACCTGATATCGAGGATGAGAGTTGATGATGATTAAGGGAAAAAAAACCTGTGTGTGTGAGCTGAACTGATTGTGATTGCGAGCATTGCGAGAGAGCTCCGAGTTCTGATGTCTGGGGCTCTCCTCCTGATGATGAGACTTTTTTTTGAGAAGGTGAAATTTTTAGTCAGCTCCTATCTCCTCTTTCGATCATGATATTATGACGATTACTTTGGCGATCATCGTGTCGATGCTGAGGCTGCTGATGATGACGATGACTCCTTCTCCTTACAACAATTACTTCTGCTATAAACATAAAAGGATAAATATAACATTATAGAGGAATATGATATTTCTTCATTCCTCCATCGACAACTAAATGGACATGGTGTGCGCATACCTGCAGCTTACATGTTACATGACTGATCCATGTAGAAATATAGGAACATAAATATTTACAACCTTTTCTAACGCTAAGCATGCCATGGACCTGATGATGGAGGTGACCAGCCAGACCCGAGCTGAACCATTTTTTTCTCTATCCCGGTGGATTAGCAGGCCTGTAATGTGGCGAGGGAGGATTTTTAAGTAGGAGAGGGGAACGTCGATAGTTATAATTAAGCAATGATGTGTGAGCAGAGGCCACTTCCGATTCGGGGAAAGCTATCCAACCAAACTAGCATATTAACGATAAGTAGCCTTGTGCAATTTTAATGGAATGTGCGTTTAATCATCTATCCATCTTACTATGGCTCCGCTTGAGTATAGGAACTCGCTAGTATTTATTTTCATTGTTCGGGCACAGGAAACATTATGATGTTTTGAGTGCCCAACCACAAAGACGAAGATGTCCTTCTTGTTCCCCCCGAACTATACTCTCTTCAACCTTAATCCTCCTCTTTGAGGTATTCAGTGGGACGGAAATAAATGGAAAGAGAAGCCACTTGAGACATATATATTTTTTCGCCGAGTTTTGTCAGAATGCTTGTGGACCCACTTGAAAAAAAGGGAAGAGAAGGAGTCCCAGATAAAAGTGCATTATCCTCGCATCTCCTCAACATCATTTCTCTCTATTCCCTTCACAATCGTCTCTTCAGTCCCATTATAAGATTATTATTACATTGTTGTTTGCTCTCCTTCTCACTTTTTTTTCACTCCTCTCTCGAAAATATTATCCCTAGTTGCATTATTGCATGGATGCATTGCATTATTGGTGATTGTGGCATGGCGGTATGGTGCATTGTTGTTCTTGTTCTCACGATTAAGCTTATAGTGCATCACGCTGCACTGAGGAGGACATATAGACGACCACTCATTCCATTACCTGTTGCTGCAAATAGCTTAGAGCTGCGCCCTATCTTACCTTGGCTATAGCCTGTACCTATATGATCTGAGGAGGGTTGAAAAGGGAAGAGGCCCCGAGACCAAAAAAAGCCAGTTTATATTTCAGGAGTCATCCTGTAATAACAGTAATAAAGGGGCTGAAAAATCTTCATCCTATCCTTACCAAAAGACCTAATATGTAATGATAATGATGATGGTGCCAAGTGGCCAAGTTCCATAGGAAACTCCACTTAGCTTTGCCTCATCCTAACCCTGCTGGAATGGACAGTGGTTCCTTCCTCTTCTCCTTTTAAAAATGACTGCATTCAAATCGGAATACCTTTTATCTCACCATCATCCCCCAAATGCACAATAACCCTGTCAATAATAACATGGCCAAGTTAGGTTCTCGAGAGGGAAGGAGGAGTACTTTGAAAATGAAAAAAAAAACTTCCTTTTCAATACTTTTTTTTCCTGAGCAGGAGTAAAGAGTCCTCATAGTCCTCCATGCTTATCATACCTAAAAACATTATGCCCTTTCATGAAAACATATATACCTATATATAATCCTCACAAGATAAACAAAAAGACGAGTGAATAGTGAAGATATGGGATTTTTTTTCATTTTCACAATCGGAATCAGTGAAAGAATCCTCTTTTAAAAAGCTGGCATGTGGATCTCCCTACTCTTGTGTACCTTTTTTTTCGTGCTTAACGCGCTGCTCTCTTCACGACTCACGTTGCAGTGTTCTGACACTGACTTCACATTTCTAAAACTGCAGCTCCCGATATATTGGCCGATGAAGAAACGACAAAACAACAAGGTCTAAACACATGCACACATTTTTTTTTCCTCTGTAGACATCTGTAACGTTGGGAGAACACACTCTCGTCATTATTATCATCCGTCGGGGAAGAGAGCCTGTCCTCTCCGTTAACGTTTTACTTCTTTTGTAAAGGTATGATGAGGCTCGTTGTGTGATATAGTCCACACAGTTTATATTGTATAGAAGCCTTTTCTTACATGAAGTTGGAGCCAAGGTAGGTAGAGAATCCCATTTTTCAAGAGATGACTCTCAACGAAACTTGCCCACAGGGCTGCTAAGCTGTTGCTCCTTCGTCACTTTATTATAAAATGTGGAGACCTATCCTAGATATATTCCTGAGGAGTTGAATGCTGAAAAATATCTTTGAAAAAAAATAATGTTTTTTCTTCAGCAGTCCTCATAAGTTTAGTTGTTGCGGTGGCTCTCACACGGCTACACAGATGTGCAGTGTGCATCCGACAAAAATCGTTTCTCAAATTTTTTTCTCCTCTCTTTCGCCTTTTTACAAAGCGGCAACGGTAATG
Source organism: Lepidocyrtus paradoxus (assembly GCA_034696885.1). Taxonomy (NCBI): domain Eukaryota; kingdom Metazoa; phylum Arthropoda; class Collembola; order Entomobryomorpha; family Entomobryidae; genus Lepidocyrtus; species Lepidocyrtus paradoxus. The sequence goes on along the minus strand of JAQGAH010000407.1, from coordinate 12,064 downwards.
ACTGATATAGCAAGTCAGTGCTAGTGTGCTATAGGATTATTATGGGTTCCTGTAACTTTTATCGCTGTTTTTGGAAAGCAAAGTTTTAGTCGGGTGCAATAACTAGTGCGTGGTTGGGTTTGCATGGAGTCGCCCAGGTGAAATCATAGAACGTTTGTTATTGCTCGTATGCAAAAAGGGGTTGTGGAGAGGTGCCTAAAAATTGCATGGAAAGTTATAAACTGCAATAATTTCTGGATTATTTATTCATTGTATTGTTCATCTGGATTTTTATGTTGGGGCGAGGGGAAAAAGGACAATTAATATAGTTTTGACGATTATCTTGGAGGATAACAGCCATTCTGGGGTTAAATACCCATTGTTTAGGGATGAACTTTGGAGAAGATTGTGCTCGTGGAGGATTGTGCCAGTTTTCATATAAAGAGGCTTACTGACAAAGTGAATAGTCCTCCATTTCATGTGGGATTCAATGCGATTTCCTTTCACTGTGCTGGAATGTAATGGCATAGGATTTTGTCTGGTTTTTACCTCATTCTCCAATGCGAGCTCTGTAGCTGGATTTTGAAGGGAGTGAATGGACTGGAAAAAAAAGTAGATACAATTTGGTGGAATCTTGTTAAGTGGCTGGCGACGGAAAGCCTGAGAATACTTATCTGTGGACCATCCTATGCATTTTTTTCGTTGTTTCTCTCTCCGCATCTTGGTTGATTACGTTAAATGAAGTTGGTTTGGTGGAAAATGGTGATGACAAGGGAGTAAGGAGATTATGATTACCAATTTTTTGTGTGCTGTACCAACTCTACCAATTCATTTCTCAGAGAGAAAAAGAGTGGATGACTCCTCCTTATTCTCCACCAGCTTGAAAGTGAAATTACAAAGAAATCAAATAAACTGAAGAATAAAAAAAAACGATCCTCTTATGAATCAAGTTATGCACGCATACTTTATGCTCCGATAATTTTTTCTCTCTTTTACTGGAAGAGATAACTAGTAAATAGATACCAACATAGACCAAAATATTAAACTACCTACTTAACTACTTGACTCCGCTTCGCTCCTCCTCATAACAAGCGTGAGCGAGTGATGTGAGTGTCCAGCGTTTTTGGTGACAAAACCATTTTCTGTCACAGCACTAAAAGGAACAAGTCTACTTGCCATTTTTATGGTCTTCTGTCAAAAAGCGTACAGCCACCAACGACAGGGAATAGTAGACCTGACTAGTGGCTGGGAGCTCATCCTAAGAGCTTTTTTTCCTCCTTCGAGAATGAGATATAGATAACAACGGCATGCTATCCAATTCCTTTTTTCAGCGAACCAGCGATATCAGAAGGAATAATCAAATATCAGAAAATACTGAACAAAACGCTGGAATGAATGATAAGATGAAGCTGAACATGTAACTTCAGTAATAATAATAAAGTGTGGGATATTACGACAGGGGAGAGGAATGCCTATGCCTACACCAACATTTTTATGTGACCGGTAGACCGGTAGTGGTATACAAGTGGTGATATGAGGTTGCCTTTTGGATTGGATTGAAGCATAAATGAAAAAAAATCTCCTCATTGTCTTCTTCAAATCTCAAGAGACTAAACGAGGGCTGATGTAGGCATCTGAATTGGTAATCATTTCTGAGCAAATATATAAACTACAAATGATTATAGGATGGAGATGTGTAATTTGAGGGTTTGGATGGATATCTTTGTCAAGTGAATGGACATAGGTGGAAATAAACTATAATCATTATTACACAGCTCCACTGTCCAGCTATCAGTTTACTTTAGTTCGGAGGATATTATTGTGACAATTTTATGAGGCTGCTGTAGGAAAGGAACAGTGATGATGATGATGATGAGGCCATGTTGTCAACTCAAAAATCGTATTCAACCTGAACGTTTTTAAAGAGTGAGCGAGTTTGAAGGGGAAAAAAATTTCCGGTTGCCATATTCGTTAATGAAGATGACTGACTCGGATAATCTTGTTTTTATCATCTTGATTGAGTTATCTCGTTTTAATCTGATTGTGATTAGGAATTGATTCCCATTTCGTTACTTATTTGGACCTGACGATATTTTTTGCTGATTGAGTTATTCTCAAGTGAAGTGAATTTCTGGAAAAATAAGTTCCGTCATAGCTTTTCTGTAGATGGAAATGTAGAACACTGCCTAAGTTTGTGGTTTCCTCACTAAAGTGTATTTATAACTTGTCCATGATTTTCGCACACTTCAAGAATACAGAAAAGGGACGTGGAACGTGAGCTCCGAACAAAGTTGAGTGGAGTAAAGCAACGCTGGAGGAAGAGTAAACAAAGGGAAACAAAGCGAAACTAAAATTGCACAAGTGAGGTTGAGAAAAAAAAATTTACGTAAGCTACTCACACACTTTGACGTGGGTCTTGCATGAGATGAGTGAAAACGTTGAGACGTAACAGGTGGCATCTTCCCAGGCTAATTTTTATCCTCGTTTGAAAGCAAACTTTACGAATATCATTATCAAAATATTATAAAGTTATACAACCAGACAAACAGAAATAAGGGATTTGAAACTGAGAGTTTATCAGCCTTAATCCCTTTTCATAACGTTTTCAAGAGATTAGCTTTCAAGCTCGTTCAAATTTTTATGAGAGTAATATAAGAGGATAGTTTCACAGTGAAAGATAAAGTGATGGAGATAATATATCAACGTTAAAGAGTATAAAAAACCGGATCATAAGGATTAAGTTGGAGGATATATATGCAAAATACAAATTAGTCTGCGTTTTAGATTTTTTATATCACGTAATATAATCCAGTGGCCTCCTAGGTTGATATTTTGCGTGTAATTTTCAACAATGAATAGTGACCAAGACAGTTGTCTCCCGTGATCCAGAGTCGACTGACCCTCAGTTGAAGAGCTTAAGTGGTTCAGGTTCAGAAACCTAGAGCTCTTTTAAGATAGTTATCTTTCCCCTGTGCAGATTACAGTTCCCTAAATTTCAACTTTAGCAAAAATGCAATTACTCCACGAAATGAGTGAGATGATGTCAGACACGTTCAGTCAGCTCCGGAGGAGAACAATCACGGCGAGCAGTAGACGTGCTGCAACTGCAGCCACCTCACATGAGAGTCATCCCCATCAGACCTCCCTCCACAACGAGGGTGGTGGCGGTGGGGGTGGAGGTGATCGTGATAGTATTATTGGGGAAGGAAGTTCAACAAGTTTATTATCCGTTTTACCAGTCTCGTTAGAGAGGAGCCCAGACACTATTACAGATTCAGAGCACAGCTCCCTACTAAGTTCTTCAAAACATAAGGGAATTAAGGATAGGAGCAGTGGTAGTAGTAAGTCTAATAGTAGCTTCAAGTCTTCTTCCAAATCTAGAGTTTCTTCCTCCTCCTCTCCTCGTTCATGCGCAAATTCCTCCAAATCCGTTCACGGATTCAATATGGTCTCTGTGATTTTCGCTCAGACGCTCATCCTCATGTGTTCCATGTGCTGTTCCAGTAAAGTCTACAATGTTCATTGGAACACGTCCAATCCAATGTAAGTTCATTTTTTTTTCTTTTGTTTTTCTTCTTTATTTGCACTTCCAATTGTACCTTTCCAGCATATTTTCAGGTTGAACTATTCCAAGTCCAATGTCTGAGAACTGTAATTGTGTAACGAGATGACTATAATACCATCAGATCATTAATATAGGTGACCATTTAATACATACTGACGTTTTCTCAGCTCTCGTTATTTTCATTTCGTCGAACAACGCGTCGATAATGCAGACGAGTTTTGCAAGTGTAAATAGAGCAGAGTCAATATTGTCATATTCGTTTACTCCTCTTCCCCATTCCGTTTTTACGACTTGTTTACATTAATGGGGTAAGTGGCTGGACGATGATGGAGTTTTTAATGGCTCCACTACTCTCACCCTAAAAACACACGTGTGCATAAACCTAACGATTTTTAACTATCAGAAAATCCTCACTTAAAATCCCCAACGTATTATCCTATTTGGAGGGAGGGAGTCATCAACTGCAGGAAAACTGAAGTCAGTTCAAATATTTGAAAGACAAGTTGTAAATTTTTTATTATTATTACATATCCCTACACAGTCTCCTTATTTATTTGTTGAAATATTGACATTGGTGCGGCTTTGCTTACTGACTTGCCAGTAGGGAGAAGAAACTGCTTACTAATCCAACCAAGAAAATAGAATGGAAACTGAAAATCAGAGAAGATAAGCTGAAGCCTGAGACTAAACAGGACGCAAGGAATGAATGCAAATGCAGCTGAATGAATGAACGATTCTCTTTGTTTTTTCTCTTCCAACGTATTTTTCTCCTTTTTCAACTATGGCCATGCCATACGGTGCTAAAGGGAAAAGTGGAGATGGGATGAATAGAATTCTTTCACAATCCAATCTTCAGCGTTTATACCTTTTCTTGCTGTTTTGATTTTTTTTTGAAGAAAAAAAAACCCTTTGACTACATAGGTATGAGGATGATGATGACTCTGTGAAAAATAGTGTTTCGTGGCTTCATTTTTGTTTTTCGTGTTCCTAATTCTAATTCCATTCCTCTTTTTTTCAAATTGCATCAAATCCTAAAACTATATAATGGAATTAATTGTTTTGTGTGATACAATATGATGTGATGTAAAGGTATGGTATAGGTAGGGAACGGAGTGACTCTGAGGCAGAGTCATTCTTGAAAAGAATGAAATACCTTTTGCTTTCCATTCTCATCCACTCGTACACGTCTCTCAAATGAATCAGCAATTCACAGAAGACTTTTGTACGATTTTGAGCTTGTTGACTAATTAAACCGTACATAGAAAACACTCTCTCTCGATCCGTTGGAGTCTCATCGTTATCATCATCAGTCATCCAAGTATACAACTGCATATCCCATTAATTAAGCAGTTTAAGAGAGAGAGAAATGATAATAATATAAAAAATGAAAAGGACGGGGAAAAAATTATTCTTGGAAAGATGGATCAACATCTGCAAGAATTCAGACAGGGTAGATCAATGAGCAATGGCAGAAATAAAGGGGTTATGCTATTGTCAATCGCGAAACCTACAAAAATAGTTGACTTGAGATGGTCGATGCTGATAATGTACCTTAAATATTTATATGAATGCCCTGCAAAATCAGTGATCCCAGGTCTCCCAAAAATGAAGCATTCCTTCAGGTTCAACATGGTGAAAAGTGATATTAGAGATGTACTCCTTTCTCAAGGAATCTACTAAAAAGCACATAAGCACTCGACGCTTTCATCTCTAATCTCATCCACCCACTAGAATCTATTTGTATTTGTACTCCATAGTCAGACTGTCATGTCATGTCATCCCCACCCGGAGTTGATGCATCAACAAGCAGAAACTCCTAATTGAGTTAAAGTTTTTGGCCTTGGGAGAAGGAAGTGAGTTTAGGAAGGGAGAAAAGGAAGTATCAGGCTCATTCTAGGTAATTAATTAGATAATTAATTAAATTACATTTCCCCCTTTGTTGCGTCAGTAGCAAAGGTGGCAGGAGCTAGAAACTGGAAACAAGACAGGCGAGCCCCAGTAAATGGGGAATATAGGAAGGAGAGCAGATGGATACAATTTAACATTTGAGAGGATGGCAAATATTAGCAAAAAAGGGTTCACTTGGGATGACAAGCTCGGGGTTGATAGGTATTTGCAACGCATTTGCGTGTGCACATATTTGAAGGAAAACGTCAAGAAGTGAGGCTCGAATAGAATGTAGACATGTCTCATCAGACAACCACACAGTCAGGTTGCATGTGCCTGTTTCTTATTTATGTATTTATGCAGATATGATTTCATTTCATTTGTCAAGTTCCCTCTTCCACCTTTCCCTTTCGAAGCGAGACTGGGTGCGATCAGAGACTGGAGGGAGGAGGAACACCTTGATGATGATGATGCTAATCCTATTCTTTACCACGCCACCACAGAACTCGTCTTTTTTGCTCGGCTGAATTGAGAACAACTCGTCTTTTCCTCTTTGCTAATTAGTCTCATCCTCATTATCCCCAATGCATAGACTCTGTTATGGTATGCTCGAGAGGGTTTTCAATTTTCTACCTGGATAATGCTTTATAGCTTATCTATAAATGTAATTGTATTACGCCTAATTAGCAACTGAGTAGTCGGAATGGGCCATGATTGCATTGTGATCGTCCTCGCCCAAGCCAATATCCAGCTAAAATTCTCACATTCCCATTTTAAAACCCTTCTCCTCTACCTGGGCTAGGGGCAGTAGAGGAAAAGCAGGGATGACGGTGTGGGGAGAGTTAATGAAGCCATTTGGAATTCATATCCCCACTTCTTTCTCGCACACTACAACGGTAATAATAATGGGCGCAATAATAGCCAGGCTCTTCACATTCCTAAAAGCTGTTTATAACTGTCATTGGTAACACATTAAAATAGATGTTGGTCATGAATAGGATGGGGGGATGGTATCATCAGCATATGAGCATGACGACGGGTTTCTACAGTCGACGACGAACAAGTCATATTGTTAATTAACTATTATCCCCTTTATTACCGTCGTCGTCCGTAGACTCTAAAATAAATATGGAATTAGTTATCATTATCATTATAAGGATTTTTCTTCAACGAGTTGAAAGAGCCTTGTAACAATATCTGCTCTTATGTCTAAGAAGATATTATACCTCATCTGAATAAGTTAGTAAGCCTCTTTGTTATTCTTTTCTGTAAATCCCCGCAAGGGAAAGAGCGTTTTATATGGGAATGGAGGAGTTGTGTTGGTTATTTTTTTCAAAGTAAATCCCACCTTCTCAACTACACATTCCAATTCCATATAATAAATTAAACTTTTGCTTACTTTTAAAATTTGACATTTTCCTCGCTTCCCCGTAATAATTTTTTGGGAAAAGGGCAAAAAGCTAGTTGGTGGTCATCCTCTCGTCGTCATCATTGCAAAAAAATATCATTTTCTTGATTACAGTTCAGAATGGCAGTAAAGCACAGGAAGATATTTAAAGGAGCTCATGAGCTGTCTGTCGTAATTCATGAGATTATGATTATGCAATCCATGGTTCGCGCTAATTGTAAGCCTTCCCCACTGAACATTAAGTCATAGTCATGGAGGGGTGAATGCTATTAGTCATCATCATAATCAAAGTTGTGAAAAGCGCAATGTGTGTATTTCTTCCCTTCAAACTGTCTACTTGATTTGCCAAAGAGGATGTGAGTGTAGCTGGGAGCTTAAAAATAAATAAAAAAAAAAGTGATTAAGCTCCTTGGGATCCATCAGCATGATTGTGATTGTGAGGCTGATTATACAGCCAATCACAATCCCACCGAATGGCTGGTCTCCCTAAACTGCACAATACGCTCCCAGTCAGCTCAAGTACATTTACGTTCCCATTTTCTTCCCATCTTGTCTGAATGGCACTTTGTCTCAACGTTTTTTTTTCGCCATTTTAAAGGAGGACCGACATAAAAGGGAAATTCATGAGAGGGAGAAAAAAAAATTAAGAAGAAGAATACTTATTTGCTCCTTAACCCCCTATCATTTCCTTTCTTGGGGAGGGAATTCAGCTGGGGTAGTTTATCTTCCCCTGACTTCCATTCCCCATTTGTATCGACTTTGCTTATGCAATAGTGAATTATAAAAGGACCAGCCACCATATGTCTCTCAAGCTATTTTAAGGTAATGACCGCTCAACCACCGTATCCCTCCTCAGCCACCACCACCACGTCAACGTCATCCACCACCAGAAGAGAACTGCCAAAGTATTTATAAAAGCGATAAAACTTCCAATGAATAATTAGCAATTTACAGCCATCCGTCTTGTTCCCTACCTCTCAGCAGAGATTTGAATTACTCACTGACTATCAAGTGCGCAGGGATAATGCGCTTCTGAATGGGAAGAGGACAGTAAAAAATGGCAACATTCTTGGCTCCTCTGCTCCTCTCTTCCGACAATTTGATTAGCCGGTTTTTCACTCTCCTCTGTAGACACAGTGGCTGTAGCTGAATAAAGGGGAACGGTTGTGTTGTGATCATCATAAAAGAACAGTTTTCAGCCACTGCTGATCAGAGATCATCATTCACAACGACTGTCATCCCTCATCCCCCTCTCACTCCGTCTGCTCACTCTTCTATATCAAAGTGCTAACTGACTTGTGTCATCATCATAGTCATCATGATAAGGATCGGGATTGTTGTGGTGGTAAGTTAGCGATGATATGGTATGTTAATTGAAAAATTAAATACAATACAATAAGGAAGCCAGCATCTCATCCCCCAACAGGGAATGTATAAAAAGGGAAAGGGCTATTCAATTGGACATTATAATATTATAATATTTTTGCCTCATCTGACTTTCTTGTAAACGTGCCCATGCCCATTATCTCTGATGGTACTTAATTGCTAATTACGATGATGGCATGAACTATGGAAAGGATTTTGGGGATTAGAATAATGTCGCTCATTCATTTATTCAGCTTGTCGGACGGTAGCACTCCATTATATTATAAATTGCTTGAGCAAAAACATGATTCATTCAGATTCCACTTTTTTGTTCCCTCCATCGCAAAAAAAATATATTAATCAGCAACATTGCCGCCGCTTTGCTCATGAGCATATTGTAATCATTGTAATAAATGGCAGGGAAATGGCAGTCAAATGGAAAGAGTCCAAGCTCAATGAACACTTTCTTTTAATTCCCCCATTCTCATCATCATCATCAGGATAACAAATGAATGATTAGTAATTGTCACCCCTACAGGCATCCATTTTTATCTTTTTTTCAATGATTTTAAATACACCTACTCATTTACATGGCAACTCATCTCCCCCTTATAATGGCTAAGTATGTTGTAGAGCGAAATTGTTTTTTAACTTCAAATCTCTGCAAGTTTCTCTTCTCTGATTGAATCTGGGAGAGGAAATGCTGATCTGTTTTTTGATTAGCTTTACATCAACTGATTGATAATTGTATCATGTCATTTGGTGATAATGAAATGGCCAATAAAGATCAAAGGCTCTTTTGTTTCGTGTGCTGGCTATCAGCCTGTCATCAACTATGTTGGATCCACAGCCTCAGAGTCGTTACGTTACTCAGCACTCTGCAGCTCCTGACATGTTTATGTTGTCGATATCCGCGATAGGGCTATATTTTGATATTGATACTTCATAATTACTTGATTGATTAACGTTCTAAATTATTTCACTCGACTTGCCAGCATCATCGATGATGACAGGAATATTGGTTTGTTCGCCTGCCATGAAAGTAATCATCATTCCATCTTCAACACGACTCCTAAACTTATATTAGCTTTCAATGACTAATTTTCATCGATGTATAAAAATCAAGTAATTCCTGATAGGATCCCTCCCAGCAGAAGATGAGATATATTTTTGACTAGTGAAATCAACATGACTTGGTGTGTAGGATTCGCAAGCATCATTGTCATAGTGCTTTGCTTGGCTCAGCAAACTCAAAAGTTTTCCTATCTTTCGCTTTGATCACCTTTAGCACTCTCATTATTATACATTTCAGAGTTTTGAGTTAATGGCTGATGATAAATAATGACAAATCGAAGGTGATTTAAGATCAACCTCATTACTCTCCCATGACTTGCTAGCTTCAAAGGGGAGAGAGATGACTAGATGAGGGAGCTCGGCACTTGAAAACTGCTCTCTTTTTTCATCATCAGTTTAATGATAGCATGAACTGCACTAGAAAGAACAAGTCAGGCAGAGGCAGGGAAGGTGGAAAAAAAAGTCTGAATAATATATTTTTTTGCAAAAGTTTATATCCCTTTTTATTTTTAAAATAGAAGGAATCAAGCAAGAAACTTGTAAAAGTTGGATATTTTTACGAGTCTGAACGATGATGATGATGATGATGATGATGTGATGCTGATGACATGCGAAAAAGGTGAGAATAAACGAGCTGTGGATTTAATGACCAAACATATAAGTGCCAACTGCTTACGAGTGGCTTGGGAGAGGAGAAAAAAATCTGCAATTTTTATATTGGCATATTTTATATCATTTTGCTGCAAATCAGGATAAGGGTGGTGGCTATAGAGTTGACTGGCGGTACTGTTTTTTTTTTGCTAAAAGAAGAAATAAATATTATTATGCCGTTTTGTTCCGTTAACAAGCGTTTTTTTTTCTTCTAAAAACTCTCATCTACAGCCATTCCAAAGACCTCATTCAAATCATCAAATCATAGTTTATTATATTCCTTTAAACTTTTCATCGTAAATCATGACTCCCTAGATGAGGATATTTCATTGAACTACATCCTATTCTAGTTCGTAGTTTATGATGGTTCAAGGCGAGAAGAAGAAAATTAAAGATTTTGTCCAATACCAAGAAATTTAATCAGCTAGTTTGTTTTTTTTTTCGCAAAAAAAGGAATCCTCCTTGCTGTTAAATAGTTAAGGATATGATGATTTGTCAAAAAACCGGAGCCATCAGTCCCCATTTTTTTCATTTTGAGTGCCTCCTGAGAGACTATATGACATATTCATTGGAAAAGAGGTAGATAGGTCAGCAGTCAGAAGAATCTTTTCTCGGCGACTACCGCCAACTGATCGAATTTTTCAAGGTTTTTGCAGGCAGACATGCAAAACGAGAGAAATTAGTTAAGTTTTCTCATTGTTGGGGTTTTGCGGAAAAGTGCGGTCGAGTTATTTACAAGTTTTTGCTTGTACTTTATCCTCATCTTCTCATCAGGATCGTCTTCATCAGACTCATAAAAGAAAAATATATTTTAACGGCTTGACGTGCTGCGCTGCAGGTGACTTACAAAAAGTAACTGTTGACTGGCGAGATTTTTTTCCCTTGTTGCAGCTGTGGTAACATTTATTTTACCAGTTTTCTTGTCTAGTTTATTATTATCATTATCATTATATGTTTGACGATAAGAAAGCAGGAAAGTAAAAAGATACTGAATGGGCTGATATTCATACGAGAAAAAAACGCATTATTATTTTATAGCAGAGTGATATCAATCATAACTATTTCAGAATGATTAACACAGGAAAGGTTTAATGAATTGATCTGGTATATCACATCCCATAAGGGTAGCCTATCTCGCAAGCTAATTTGTGAACAATAAAGTTTATTGAGCAAAAATTAATTTGTAGTTGTAATTAAAATGACTCACGTCGAGTTATATTCCACTTTGATGCTCAAAGCTGCTGCAAATGAGGTAGCGGGATCATGAGCGAAAAAATCATTTAAAGTTTTTTTTTTCATTCTTTTGAAAATACAAAGGCAATTCAAACTGATTGGGCTAAATTAAAAATGCAGAACTGTTTGATCTTTTCACAGAAATTGATTTGGTGATTGATTTGAATAAAAAACCTTTTGAAATATAAAATATCTTTATGGCTATGCTAAAGTGTAGGAAAGTTTAGGGAAAAAGGTGTTAAATGCGTTAGGGATATGAATGGTTAATCAAAAACATGATTTATTGTACAGTTGACATTGTTACTTTGTCACCTGCAAGCCGCCCCCATATTACAGGAAAAAAAATACAGACAAAAGGGAACTCACTAAATGTAATTATTTATGACCGTAAACAAACAGGGTTGCAGGTATTCAAGAATGAATTAAAACTGAATGGGCCATTAGAAGAGGTTAGAATTTCTCCAATAAATTTAATCGTAATCACGATCACAACAATGAGCACGTCACCATAGTCGGCTCCCATCCTCATTCTTCTTCCCAGCTCACAACGTGGACAAGATTCTGCCATCAAACAATATATGTGAGCTTTATTGTCACTCGAGCTTTCAAACAATGTCCAATATATTTTCACAGAGTTGGCAAGCGCCTTAGGAAAATATTAATTATCCCCAACAATATAAAAAAGATGAGTGGTAAATTGAGCAATTAATAAGAAACATTCTACATATCCTCTTCCCATCATCACAATAAATCTTTTCATTATTTAATTAACCAACGTTAATTTGAATATTAACTTTTCCCTCTGACTAAAACGCAAATAATATATAGAGGATCTAGAAAAAGTAATGGGTCTAAGCAAACAAACATAAATTACTGGGTCAGCTGTTATTATTTTTACTAAT
>JAQGAH010000406.1:0-40727 GCA_034696885.1 Lepidocyrtus paradoxus | reverse complement strand
CTCTCTACCTATTAACTGAATAGTATGAGTAACTCTAGATGCGAAGTTGTGGTACGGTACACTATTTAAATAATACATGTAAAAGCTAAACTAATTATCCAAAGGTGACGATCATCATATCATTAACATTCTTGGTTAAAAAAAATATTTGAAGGTCTACACACAACCAACGACAACTAAACTAAATGAGACATAATTGTACCTAGTCCTGTTATGAAATTTACCTTAGTATTTCGAAATTATTACGCTAACTACAACTAAACATTAATTGTATTATTAATTACAGTACACTTTTCAACCTTGACCTGTACAGAAAAGTTATAAAAGGATTATACATTCATTATCGATCTGTAATGTAACTGCTTGGACATAATATTACAACATGCAAGAAGATGGGAAAATTGGTTAAATGGTTAGTAATAGTAGGTACCAGATAAAAAGGACACTATATATTTTGGAACCTTTCACAGTTCATAGTTTTCAATACTCTTCCTAACTACACACATCATGGTTACAATTTATATATTTACAAAACGACACAATAAAACAGCTACAAAACTAAAATTCATTTTAGTAAAATACTAATTAAAAACACTAAAACTCATATAACATATTTATATATTCATCCTAGTTCTATTTTATCTAAGAAAATTATAGCAACAGAATCCGAAGAGATAAATTTATTTTCACTGACTTCACTTCAAAGCTTGTAAGAAGGCGTGGTGCGAGCTTATAATTTTTTATTCTTTTTGCATATTATTTTATCGTCAATCACTGACCGATGTGCTAATTCTCTAATAATTTTAATGTTTTAATATTGTGCAAATGAATGTTGACTCCCCATAGCTTGCTGATGTCCAGAATGAGACTGCTGGACTTGGGAGGAGTTTGTTTGCTGGCATATCCCAACCAATGCCATTTCCAGGAGCTTGATATTGGAAATTAGTTTACTGTTCGGGTTTTGCGCGATGAATTTTGCAACGGATGCTTGGAACACAGGGAGAACTCGGCCTACACTTTGAAACGTTTTACGATCGGTCGTATCCAGCGTGCCAATGGCAGTATTAAGATATCTAAATATAAAATAATTAAATAGATTGTTAATTAAACGAATTTTAACTGCTACTGAGATTCTTTTCCTTGTTTTTTTTAAATCTCAAACTTACGCAAGCTTAGTCTCTGTCTCGTGCTGAATATCCGTGACCATATTTTGCATAATAGACACATGAGTTTGGTGAGGCAGTTTCGCTTCGAAAACCTTTCCGGGATCAATGTTCTTGCAGAGATGCATAAGAATACTCACCTCGCCAAAGTTGCAAGCCTGAACGAAAGCACTTACTATTTCCCCACTTTTGGCAAGATTTAACAGACTACGCTTCATCTGCTCTGGGTCATTCAAATTAGGGGAGGCACCGTATCCAAGATGATCCGAGATTGACACTGCTGGGGTAACTGTACGGGGAAGTACGGAAATCTCAAAGTACTTCTTCTGCTCTTGGAATGCGTGTGATAGCTCCCTCGAGATGGATTCTTCCAGATTACGAACCAAGGTCCCTTGAAGAGCGCTTATAACTCTCAACATTTGGGCTTCAACTTCCACCTGAAGAGCACTGCTCAGAGCATCTTGCATGTTGTTCATGTGAGCTCTAATAGTTTCTGGTGTTTTGTCCTTTTTCCGCTCCATCTCCATCACCTCTTGCAGTCCACAAAGGTCTGAATGAAAAATATATCTTAACACTTAGAAATCTTTCAGATATGAAAATTGTGAGCACATAATAATTTTTAGGTATTAACTACTCAAAAACAAAATTTAAAAAATTACATTGGCTTGTTCCCGCACTAAAAGCCTCGTTTATCTGTGAGAACATTTCCCTGGCCACATTCTGGCATCTTGGATACACCGTGTTTGTAAATATTTCGTTGAACGTCTGCTCAAATATACTCTTTGTCACTGTCTTAAAGTTGGCCGTGATTGAATCCCAGATTTTCTCCCGCTGGAAAATGTGTGCAATGTTTTGCGTCAATTTTGCTTCCAGGGTAGTGGTAAGTTTATCTACTTGGGCTTGAACATTCATTCGGCTGGGCTCGTACATTCGTTCTAGAGCTGATCAAATATAGAAAAAATTGGCAAAAAGGTAAATTAATAGAATGCCACGATGTGTATATAAAAAGCACAAAATAAAAATATTTACTAATTTGCTTACCGGGAGGCACAACCGTTTCAATTTCCTTTTTCACAACATTTCCTATGCTAACCGCCAGTAGCTCAGCCAAATTAGGCGGAATGGGGCTATTCTGAGTCTGATTAATTCTAAGCCGCTCCATGGATTCCTCCATGCGACTCATTTTGAGTTGACTTTCCTTAAAATGGACTTCCACCAGTTTCCTCAATGCCTGAACATCATCGGTTTGCTTGACGGTCATATGCAGTCTTCCAACCTCTCTCTTGAGATCCTGCATTTCATTAGATTGCGCCCCAATCAGGTCCACCATGCTCTCCACTTTATCTAGGACAGCATTTACCTCATTCTGTTTAACTAAACTGGGTTTCTTCATAGCCGATTTCTGGAAATGATTTTCCGAAGACCCAGAGATAAGAGAGGGAGCCAAATTGCCATTTTCAACAGAATCCATGCTTACTGCAGACTTTAGCAAATCTTCGAAAGTTGGGTCGTTCCGGAGGGTAACTAGAAAAAAGAAATTATCATGAAATAAATTAATTTGAGAATGTTGCACAGGCATATTATAACGTTCAGCAGAAAGCTCTATAGAACTCATTTCTACTTACTCATCTCAGCATTCTTCGGACTAAGAATTTCCTCTACTTCTCTGCTCGGGCTGGAACTCGAGCTAGCCTTGCTCATATTCCCATTAGCGTTCAAAGTTATTTCCCGAGGCATTAAGTATTCCTCAATCCCGCTTCGCGAATGTCTAGGACTAGGGCTCTTCGTTCGATGACTCGTCGCAGTACCATGTCCAGAAGAGGGTGGTCGTACGCCTGAAGTAGCCCCACCGGGAGAAATCCCAATAAGACTACTTAACTGCTCACTCATCTGAGCCACTGATGGTGCATCCTGAGATGCGCCAGCATCTAGCATAGGAGACAAGCTAGTTTTCTTTCGGAGACTTCCCAAACTTGCGTGAGTGAGGAGAGAGAGGACTGGATCTGTAGCTTCAGACTGAAGGGACCCAGGTAATTGTGTAGAACTTTTATTACTGGTTGTGGCATCCGTTAATACATCGTCATCCTCTTCATCCTCATCCGCAAGTGTAGGTGGTTCTACAGTTTCCAAATTAGGGACTTCTTTGTAAGTGACATGTGGCTGGAAGGAAATGTGGTGACCGTTGGACCTACAAAACGTCTGGGGTGGAACTATTGCTATCACTCCTTGTTGGAGGGATTTTGGCTGGACTATATTGGTTTCAAGGTAGACTAGCTCAGTATCCGCCTTATAGTCATCGGCATCTCCAGCAACTGCAAATATTATTGAATAATTTTAATGACTATTTTAAGCCATGTAAAAGTCAATTACCCAATCAATCATAATCAAAAACATCATATATCATACCACAGTCTAAATATCCCTTTGTCCGAATTTCTTGCATTTTCAAGCGAGATGCCTTAGTCAGGTTAAAGCTGAGTACATTGAAAGGCAGGGAGAGTTCCCGAATCCAGTCCACTCTAGCTGTCTCGTCATTATGTTCAAAGTGCATCAAGTAGATTGCCTTGCGCCTAGTGTCTGTGGCAAGTAGGTAATGAGCCGTAATGTCAATCTCCATTTTCCACTGGCCAGATTCTGAAAAGTGAATCGTCTGAAGGCATTCCCAAGTTTTGCATGTGAACAACTTCATCTCTGTCATATTCTCGGTGAAGGTAATCATGAATTTCCAATATTGCGACCTGAACAAACAAATACCCAACATTAATACAATATTCTCATTTCACATGATCAATGTGGATAATTTACAACAGTTGAATTTTCTTTTCTTACTCTGCGGTAGGTCTAATACTATGATTATCTAGAAACATCAGCCTGTCTATCGGTTTCCCATTATGTGGTTCCCAGGAATATAAGCATCTTGGTGGGTTCCCATCCTTGTCTTGGAAGTACATCTGAAAGAATTTGACGGTGCCGTCCTTGCTTGCAGTGGCCAACGCAGTCCCGTCCGGCGCAAAAGAAGCATCAGTCACGGGACCAGAATGGGTGTCAATGATGATTAAAACATCTCTGATTTCGTGGACGGTGTAGCAACCTTCCTCATGTTTACTAGCCATTTGTGCCAAGTTGCCGGCATATATCTAATCAAAATACAATTTTTCAGATTAACAAATGTAAACAAAATATCAAATTCGCTATAATACACTTCAAGCGTTAGTATAGGTAGATCATTTACCATGTCATCCTGCAAAACTGCGAATTGGTAAGCACAGTCCTTGACACTAGCCACTTCTATCAACTCATCCGGCACAAACTTGCACCAAATGAATCTTCTAAACTCTGACTTTTTTTGTGTTCCATCTAAACTGATTCTGAATATTTGATGGAATCTGTAAAATTGGAAAATACATTTCGTTCATTAAAAATGACTTTTTTCATTTCAATCTCAATTAATTTAAAAGCATTATTTTTTTCTCTTACGAAAGCTTTCCAGTCTGCAGATCCTGGTGAATTCTGTTAATATAGAACCCTCCATACTCATCGATAAATCCTATATAGATATCATCTTCTTTGTGCATAAACTCCACATCCTTTATTGACCCCTTCTCTGCCTTCATTAGGCATCTCTCTTGCGTCACCAGATCCATTATTCTAACTGCACCCACGCCTTTCGCTGCAAAAAGCATATCAACGTTGGAATCACTCACTGTGTAATTCTTGCTTCATATTTGAAACATTTTACTTAAAAATAGCACAATTAAACTTACCGTGAACAGTGTAAGCAACTAGTTTGCTTCCAATATGGGTGGCCACCATTCTCCCCGGAGTATACTGTGTCTCCCAAGCATAGTCTACCAAAAGCTTAAAGCGAAACTTGGAACTGTCCGACTGCTGGGGCTCCTCACTCGGCGTTATACGAACTATGGCACTGGAGTCTCTAACGAGGAAGCCATCCAGACCATTTGGCTCATCAAAATACAGGGACTCCTCCAAAATGGGGGTTTTCTGCTCATCCGAATCCTCATCTTGACTTCCGGGGGGCGTTCTGCCGGTGTTGGATCGTCTATTTGAGTAAGCCATGGTATTTCCAAAGATAAGCTTGCACAAGCTATTGCAGCCGTGAAATAGTAGAAGACTTAGTGATATTGCCAGGCTTAAAGGGTTCCTCTCCTGGAAAAAGTAACACAAAAGGTTTTTCAAAAAAATACTTGGAATAAACTCATAAATTATGATTCATCCCATCCCTCATTAAAAATTATTATGAAGGAGCAACAACGAGTCACAACAGCCATGGCGATTCCATCAAAGCTAACTCCTCACTGCAGTGAAGCCCGGGATATTAAAGATACTGGCACCCTGACCAAAGGTCAGCATAATTTAAAAACTCCAAACTCAAAAACTCCCTTATTCCCATTTCAACTATCAAATCTCTGCAAACAAAAATTCACACAACTAAACACTTACTTATTTACCTTAATTATCCGCACAATTGAAATCCAGAAACTAACATAGCCGCCGCCACCGAGCCGCTTTACACTTTCTAAACCGTCCTTCCCCAACTTTTCAAGCTTTATCTACTTCCAGCCAGTGTCTGAAAACCGCTCATCGATAACCCCAAAGACAATTTCACTTTATTCCTGTCCCTCCTCACCACTTTTCCCTTCCGGTACTAACAATTATAAAATAAATTAGGATAATAAAATTAACTCTTAAAAACTTGTGGTAAACAATGTAGGGAAGTCCGAGAAAGCAAATGCCGAAAACGTATTTCATGTGTAAAAACACTTCAATCACAGCTAAAAGGTCCCTTTTTAGCTGTGATCCACCCCTGCCATGTATACACTTATTCATCTTGTTCACGTTGATAGGTATGGCTGCGTATGGATTTTTGCAAGGCATCCAACTCAACATGGATGAGTATACCTTGAAATATACATAGACGGGCAGGTAAAATGACATCATAGCATACAAGCCATGTAAGCAATAGCGTAGCTTTTTTTTTTGTAAGCCTTAGAAAAGGTTGATAGCATTGAGTTCAATCAAGGCGGAAAATTTAAATGTGTCGGATTCTTAGGGTAGAATGACAAGCAAGTTATTTTAGCTTCAGTTGGGTCAGTTGTCTCGGTGTATAAGTTTGATTCAATCGTCAATCAGTATATCACAGTTAAAATATAATTTACAGTTTCATCGTTTATCCAGCCATCAAGAGGTGAACAGTTACTGATAACTCGGAGTAAAGGACTTACAAAACCTTGTCAAGGTATTGATCTTAATTTTAATGTAATTTAATTTTAAAATACAAAATAAGCTAGCCATCATTTGCAATGTAAATTATACGAGTAACGAGTGAATTGAGGAATAATAAGGTTTTTCGAACTTTGCAATTTTTTTAGAAGATTAAAGGTCAGCACACCAGTTTCTGGAAATATGACGGGTCACGTAGAGCCAGCAATTGTGGAGAAGGTTGTCGTTCATCCCCTCGTCTTGTTGAGTGTCGTGGATCACTTCAACCGGATGGGGAAGATTGGAAGTCACAAGCGAGTTGTTGGAGTTCTTCTGGGATCTTGGAGTAGCAAGGGAGTCTTGGATGTTTCCAATAGCTTTGCAGGTGCGTGCGCTTATCTTACAGTGGCTGATGTTGATTTACTTTTGTAATCATGAATGAATAAATGAATAAATATTAACGAATGACGATGGTTTTTGCGACATTTTTAGTTCCATTCGATGAAGATGAAAAGGACAAGACCGTTTGGTTTTTGGATCATGACTATTTGGAACATATGGCAGCCATGTTCAAAAAAGTTAATGGTAAAAGCAAATTGATGATATAATATATAGCTTTAAAACACGTTTGAAGTTAAACATAATAGAACTTTTTCATTTTGAGTCTCATTGTTTCATTTTTTGTTTTTCTTAGCCCGTGAGAAAGTTGTGGGTTGGTATCATACTGGGCCAAAGCTCCATCAGAACGACGTAAAAATTAACGAACTGATCCGTCGTTATTGCTCATCTTCCGTCCTTGTCATCATTGATGCCAAGCCAAGAGACCTAGGATTGCCAACTGAATCGTACAGGGCTGTGGAGGAAGTTCATGAGGTAAAAGTTACCTTTTAAAGGAAAAGTTAAAATGACAAGCTTTATCTTTATCAATATCAATCATTTTCCGATCCTGTTGTTATTATAGTTTTTTGTTAATGTCAAATTTTGTGTTAAAATTTTAGGATGGCACACCGACCACCAAAAGTTTCGAGCATGTACCCAGTGAAATCGGCGCCGAGGAGGCGGAAGAAGTTGGCGTGGAGCATCTTTTGAGGGATATCAAGGACACGACAATTGGCACTCTATCACAACGTGTCACTAATCAACTGCAAGGCTTAAAAGGGCTTTCTTCTCAGCTCACAGATATTCGCAACTATCTTGACCAAGTTGTTCGAGAACAACTTCCGGTCAATCACCAGATTGTGTACCAGCTCCAAGACATATTCAATCTCCTCCCGGATGTCACCAACCCAGACTTTGTGAAGGCCATGTACGTCAAGACGAACGATCAAATGTTGGTTGTATATGCGACAGCTTTAACCAGGTCCATTATCGCATTGAATAATCTAATCAATAACAAACTGGCTAATCGGGATGCTGAAAAGAAAGAGCTGGCGAAAAAGGATGAGAAAGTGGATTCAAAGAAAGAGTCTGCGGCAAAGGACGAGAAAGATACTAAAACGGAGGAGAAGGCCGCCTCCAAATAATTCATAACCTATTCTCTAAGAAAAGTATGTTGAATTAATTCTTAATCATTATTGCCGTCTTTTGTAATAATTTTACTAGTATATAAATTATTCGTTTTTTCTTAGCTTAATATTTTCCCAGTGTACAAGAACTGTATATGAAAGTAAGTAACATTCAAAATAAATAATGGAAAAACTTACACTTAACAGTAGAGTCGATAACATCATTATCTTTATTTTTCACGACGATAATAATGCGAAACATGAATACCTACCCTACATATATCAATATCATATATATAATATTATTATTACACCAACATAAAAGTACATCCATATTCACGATAAAGTTTGTATTTTTGACTGATTCGTTTCCTTGTTTTTAGTACTAACTACATAATTTCAAGTGATTCTCTTCTGTATTTTCTTACACGTTTAAACACTAATAATAATGCATCAAGTACATGTACAGTAATAAGTAGTAAAATAATATTCTAAACTTGTAATGGACAATTTCTTGGATGACGATGATATGCACAAAACAAATTAACAAAAAACTGAAAGACTAAAATAGTTACGGTTTAAGTAAAAAAGCAACTCTGATTCTTCATTCTAATTGCACGCAGCAAATTGTTTTGTTGGCAGCATCAATGATAAAAATAAGTCATGTACAGTTAATTGAACATAAAAAATCAAATCACCTTCAATTATTTTGTACAAAAAGCAGCTTCATATTACAATTTCGATAATTTAGAAATAAATCCAGCTTAATTTCATTTGCAAAACATAGTCTAGAGATGATACCCTTCAGTAATAATTAAAATTAAGTCAGTCGTTATTTTGTTTTCCGTTTAAATGAAAATGAAGTACTTGGTACTAGCACTGAGAAAACGCACCCATGATAGAAACAACAAAATCAAAAGTAAGTCTCTTAGCAAAACATTTATCGAAGCACCGAGCAAAGAAAAGCGGTGGCCATTCATTTCCTTTTGCTTCGTGTAAAAATGACGATGGACTAGGTGTAAAATTAACTTTAGTAAATCAATTAGACATAAACGGACAATAATATTTTGCACAAATTAGATCAACACATTGTTACTCTATTCTTACGTTCTTACAAAGAATTAGTGAATGAATGAGTACGATTCAAGGATTTATTAAAAGTACACTAGGGGGGTTTCCTTATGGGGCGAGGTCATTCCATTCCTTCCTCCTCCTCCACCACCATCGCCACCAGCAAAGTTGGTGGGAACCATGTTGTGGGAGTCAGGTTCTGTACGAGCTTCTACTTTCACCTCTACGCAATGGTCAGGAGATCTACTGCTTGAATTTAAAAAAAATTGATACCTTAGTTTATATATTTATTTTAGATTATAAAGCTATTCAACTTCAAGTTGGACAATTTGTTGTAACGGTAAGACTTACCCCGATACTGGTGTCGAGTCGGCTGTATCCAACGAGTTATAGTTTGTGTTAACATTACCCCAATTGTGCCTAGTGGGGAAAGAGATCCCATCCCCCAGGCTGGTAAAAACGGGCACAAACCACTTACCCTTATCCTCTCCAAACACCTCAGCAAAGTTGTTGTAACTGCCCAAGTTGAATCCCTTTTTATCCGGACCATGTCTGAACACGGGGGAGCGGAATGATTCCAAGGTGGAACGATTTCTTGTCACTAGATAACAGTGGTAGCCAAGCAGGGAGCAAAGACTGATTGCAAACATGGCGGCTACAAAGAATACGAACAGAATGTGGAATCTCCCTTGCATTGGGACCTCCCAGCCACCTCTCCAGATGTCGATGAAGTAGGGGAAGGATATTAAGAAGATGACGACACAGTACAGAAACGCATACGCCAGGAAGAGGATGAAGAATTTGTAGTTGTCAAAGCAGACACAGTTATTTACCCAGGGGCTAGTATTCAGATAAAAGCAACATTTTATTTTAATCAACTTTACTATAGCCAAAAAAAAGTCTATCACTTTTGTTTATAGATTGTCACTTACCAATGATGGTCCATCTGGATAAAAATGGAAAAAATAAAGATAACATTTTTAAATTCAGTCCCATAAACTTTTTAACCAAAAAATAATATATTACAAAACTGCCTGCTTACTTTCAGCACGCAGTACCCGCAGACGCTGCAGTGATGAGCTCTATCCGGTTTGATAATATGGCATTTCTCACAGTACCTAATCTGACTAATGTGGGCCCTAGTCTGAACCGGTAACTGCTGCGTCCTCACAAATTCTTCAAGAATTTCTGTGACCTCTCCTTCACTCCTTGCGCTTTCTACGCGTTCCATTACATCTAATGTATTTACAAATCAAAAAAGTCATTAAAAGAATTAATGTCCACCCTCACTGACCATTCTTCAGAACGAGCAATTAAAACAAAACAAACTTGTTAATTGTAGCTTACTTGGAGGAATCCTAAATCTTCTGGGTACACGGCTACTGTTGGTAAAGATGGTTTGCCAGTACGACCAGAGGAAGAGTGCTAGCGATACGTGATAAACAGCTAGTGCTAAGACCTGTGCCCATAGCTGGTTCATCGCGAACAAGCAGACCTGAATGACGAAAGCGTAGTATGACCATGAAATCACAGCAGCTATAAATACGACGGGCATCCACTTCGTGATATTGATGCAGGTCCTGCAAGCCCCGCCAGGTCCATTCCTTCGCTCATCTGCGTATGGAGGGGGTGTCATTCTCACCCTAGAGAATCGTTGCAAAACAAAGGAAAGCACCGAAAACACATTCTTTAAAACAATTCGAGCAAATATTTTAACATTCGTGAATGGAGTTATTGGAGTTTGGAGTATAGATGGATTCGATTCAATTTTGTAGTTTAAACTTTGGGACGCAATCAGCTTCATTGATTCGTTAGGAAATAAATACGGAAGTTCCAAAAATTCAATTTTTACCAGTGAATTTAAATCAAAATTATACTTCAAAATATAGAATTATTTTTAACCTATCAATCCAAAGAGGGATCGCTGAGTGCATCATGTGAACGTTTTAACAAGTATTAATTAACAACCAATATGTTCAATGGGGAAAATGATAGGTAAATACATACACGAATAAATTGTTAAAAGGTAATTCGGTCGTAGGTAACGAGCCAATTACCTTAACAATTATCCGTTTAGGTACCTTGGTGAAAATGTGAACTAAATCTTGTTCATATGGTTACACAAATTACCTATGATAAGTCCAACTCTGCCTCTTAGTGCCCTTCAAACAATTCCTCCAAGAACTTGGCCTTTCACCTCCAGACGCAAACCCGTCTTGATAGTCTTCCTCGTATTCCGTAAAATTATTCATATAAACGTACCGAAAGGATAAAGGTGCTGATAAGTGTTCTGGGTGAGGAACCACGATAAGCTGTTCCTGTCCATCGAATCTCTTATTCAAAAATCACTTTTATTTCCTGCGTCCATTTCATTTTATTTGTATTCTTTAAAAATCTTTTTAAAAGCACTTTTCATAAATACTTTCAAAAACTGTTTCTACAGTACTATTCCCTCATGTAAGCATAGCTTCTTTCTAATTTCGTAGTATTTTGAATTCAGACTTTAATTTTTACGCAATGCATCTAACTTCATTTCAGTTAACGCGTATATTAATACTTCTCAATTATGGCTTAAAAGTTATATATCTGGAATGGGGAATACTTATAAATAAACTTTGAAAGACAAATACGAAATACGATAATTCCAATAAAAACTGTCAACTGTAAAACTGACTAGAATAGCTCATAGATAGTTAACTATATTTTAAACTAACTCCGTTTCCTTTTCCTTTGTCCTGTGCACTGAGCTTTACATCCAATTGACAATCAACAACCAACCAGTGACTATAAAAGGAATGAGACTACAAAACTTTAAATCTAATTACGATGATAAACCTAAATTTTAGCTCAAAATCTAACGATCCCCTTTCCACTGGTGACTGGAGGACGTCACAAGAAAAATGTGTAATTTATGATTAATCCTAAATCATGTCATGGATTGGTCATATCCGAACAGCAAATAACCAGATGTGTAAAATGGTTATCAAAATTGAAAGCAAAAGTGCTAAATTCACGTTAAACGCTTATCTCATTATCATTACCAATCACACTTAATTTGCATTTCAGACAGGGAAAAGGCAGTGCTTCCCTACACAACACACCTAAAAAACCTTGATAAGCCTTTAAGCTTTTATTTAAATGTGGTCAAGTCGAAGGTGGTGATGATGATGATGATGTAAATGTGGAATGGAATGGTGCAGATAATGTAAACACAAGCATTGTTACCCCATAAGCCTCTATCCCCGCGCATGTAATCCACTTCAAAGCCTTTTTTGTATGGGGGTGGATGGACAGTGATTTGTTTAGTGTTGTGATTTATCACCGTGATGCAGATGCCCCGAGTCTTTGTTTGGTGAAGTTGGTGCTATCCTGCATATGCTGAGTGTATATTTTGACATACTTGCCATGTTTCCAAAAGAGAAGCCATTCACCGAAAGAAAGAAAGTGGACCGGAAATGATGAAGGAAAAGTTCACCCTTTTTTGGAACATTTCAAGCAGGACATTTTTTTCCATAAATGAAAATGGGTAATGTTAAGTCTGATGAAGTGATGATCGATGTATGTTGATTTAATTGTGATATTAACATCATGTTTACACATCAAGTTAATAAAAGCACAATATATGCATTGTTTTTAAATGGCTAATTATGATCATAAATTATGGTTTTACAAATTGGCTTGGAAGGGGCACGTGCCACATTTATATGATGGAGCTTATCATATGTCATTCCTATACACGATAAGGACTTCTACTAGAGCTTCGGGATCTCGGTGATCTCGGTGATCTGGGCGATCTTGACCTGGATCGATATGATCCACTGGAGGAACTGGAGGAGCTGTTAGAACTCGGGTGGAACTTGTCTCGGTGACGCTTTTCTCGTTCCCTAAATATTAGAATGTATTCGTAAATAGTTTCGAGTTATGTAGGAGGAATATTTTAAAATTTTAATTGGAAACAGTTTAAGTAAGACTTTTTTATACCTTCGGCGATACTTGATCGTTAATTCCCTCAAGCTTTCCTCCCTTTCCATGCGCTCCTGATTTAGCTTCTCTTGACGCTGCTTCTCGGCTTCCTTATCAGCCCTAAATGTTTTTGACAAGGCAAATTGCATCTTCCTTCGAAGTCTCTCTTTCGGAGTAAGTTTAGCCCCTGACTGGGATCCACTGGATCCTGCTAATGCGATTCCGCCCAATATTGCATCCTCCTAAAATGCATTAAACTTGAATTAGCTTGAGGAAAAATAGGAAATTGTAAATGTAAAATTGACTTTTACACTAATAGCTGACATACATAAAAAGCCATTTATTTTGTAGAAGAGAGCATTAAGGAACATTAAGTTAAAGCAGAAGAAGCAGTTAAAACAATACATCTGGAGGTTACAAAGAAGTTAAAAGGAAGGGAGGTAAGATTCGGATGCGATCTTAATCTAAAAATCTTGAAGATAGGACAGGATAAAAAAGGAATACGATGAGTGTAAGTACATAATTAATTATATTGGCTCTGCGAACTAAAAGGTTTCTTCTCAATATTTTCTCTCATCTAGCTAGACAATTTTTCTTACTGACTTTGGAAGTCGAGCCTAAGCCTGTTTTACCCTTGGGAAGTAATACATCGGCTTCATCTCTGTAAAATCAAATAAAGAGGATATCATTAGTACGTTTTTGGAACTATAGTACATATACTCGCTACTCCTACGCGACTCCCGTGATAAGCGACCTACTATACTATACTATACTATACTATACTATACTATAGTACATATCTATCATTCTTTTCACAACGCGATTGAATTAAACATATCATATCACATTGTTACTAAAAGAAAAATCAAATG
The DNA here is from genome assembly GCA_034696885.1 of Lepidocyrtus paradoxus. NCBI lineage: Eukaryota > Metazoa > Arthropoda > Collembola > Entomobryomorpha > Entomobryidae > Lepidocyrtus > Lepidocyrtus paradoxus. The sequence continues at coordinate 26,933 of JAQGAH010000406.1, read as the reverse complement.
GAAAATTGTAAATTGTAGCATGAGAATCATCAAGCGCGTTTCAATGATAAAAAGATCGAAATAAATTCACCAACAATCGTAATAATAATTTGCCGATTCTCATGCTCAATTTGGCAATTGCCTTTTAATTTGCTTTTTATCACACATTGTATTGATACCTTTTCGTATGATTTCCATTTTTCCTACTACCACCACCACCACCACCTTCGGACTCGTTTCCGGATAGAGAAATTGAAGACCCTGAACTACTAGATCGTCCTCCATGACGGCCATAGTAGCGTCGGACAGGTGGTGGGGGTGGCGTAGGCTCTATGGTAACAGCAACACCAAGAACCTCTAATCCATTCTCGGGATCCTTTGGGAGTGCTGGAGGATCTTTGGATTTTGACCGTCTACTTTGCAGAGTAAAAATCAGTTAAAGCTTTAGTCAGCGCTAATAAGCTTATTTAAATCTCCCTCACTTACCTAAATACTGGACTCGAAGAACTGGAGGATTTTGATCTTTTCCTTTTTGAATTCTTTCTTGGAGAGCTTACTGAAGTTGAACTTGATCTGGAACGTCTTCCTCTCCTTCTCCAACTGCTTGATCTAGTTGGATGGAGCCTTCCTCGGCTTTTGCTACGACTCCTACTCCGTCGTCCACTGCCTTTGCTGGAGCGTGATCGCGACCTCGATTTCCGTCTACTTCTCCTTCGACCCCCACGAGATCTAGAGCTGCTTCTACTCCTGGTCGATCTGCTAGAGTGTCTGCGCTTCCTTCTTCTTCCTCTGCTTCTACTTCTTGACCGACTGGAGGATGAGGAGGATCTTTTACGATAATGCCGTCTTGAACGGGATCTAGATCTAGATGACGAGCTGGAATGTCTCCGCCGTCGTCTCCCCGCACTGCTACTTCTGGATCTCCGTCGCGATCTTCTTCTGGATCGAGATGAACGAGATCTTCGTCTCCTTCTGCTGGAATAGGGAGATCTGGATCTGGATCTGCTTCGTCTTGTTCTCCCATATCCTCCTTTTATATCCAACTTTGAATCTGCCTTAAGTATTGACGATCCAAATGAATGGTTATCTTTTTTGGCTGCGGTCGAGGCAAAAGAGTGTCTGCTGTCATGTGCTTTACTGGAACTGTGTGCCCCTTTACCTCCCTCATCACTTTCATTTCCTCCAAAGCTTGTAATAAATGTGATTTTCTCGGGAGAGTTAGACCTGGATCTTGACTCTGACCGAGAGGATGATCTTCTTGAAGAAGGCTCTTCGTCGGCGGGTGAGGCATAGGTGGCATAACTTGGGGGACTTATGTAGCCTATGTAGAAAGACAGGATAGGATAAAAAGGAATACCATGAGTGTAAGTACATAATTAATTATATTGGCTCTGCGAACTAAAAGGTTTCTTCTCAATATTTTCTCTCATCTAGCTAGACAATTTTTCTTACCCTTTCTCATAATAAGCTTGTCTTTGTAAGCACGCCGTTCTCGTCGAGCTTTCCTTCCCTGAAAGAATAGAATAGATATTTACATTCCATTTCAAATTATCAAAACTTAAATTTAAATTAAACTCCCATCTTGACTTAAATTTTTCCCTTTACTTTCAAAATAGTTAAATATCTTACACTCATTGCCTGCTTCTCTTCTTCCTGCAGTTTTGCTAAGCGCATCCTTTCCTTCTCCTCCAAATCCCCATTCAAGTACTCCATGAATTCACCAACGCCCAGTCCATACTTTGTCCCAAAAGTATTCAGCTCCGCCTTCTGTCCCTGTGTGAGGTCATCCACGTTGACGAGCAAGTCAAAGTCGATTTCTTCCTCCGATTCCTCATCCGCCTCAGCTCCCCCAGGAGGAGCTTTATTCGGCACCACCACAGGGGCAGTTGAAAATGCGGGGGTGCTGTCTTCATATGTGTAGCCAATCGCAGCTTTAACCCCCTTCGGTTGCAAGTTCTTCCCAAAAATGTGGGAGTGAGCGGTGGCACTCGTCCCGAATTGCTCTTCGAGGTGAATTTGGTGAAGGAACTTGTCTTCCGTCACTGTTATTACCATTAGACATGACCACAATTTTAATTTTTTGCAAAAAAAACATTTAACATTTTGATTCTAAGGCTTAGTCTTTTTCAACATCAATCAATTTCTAGCGGAAGAAATTGAGGTAGGTAATATTACTTCCTGAAAGGTCATTTTGAATTAGAATCCTGTATCTTTCATAGTTTATCCCAGGATTTGCCTCCTCCTCTTCAACGGCGGCACTCTTTGTAGAGGCAGAGGAGGAACTGTGATATTCTGGAATAATATCAAGATGGGCTCTCACGTCAAATCTGTCAATCATATTGTCATCATTCTTCTGCCAAGCCATCCTATCAAAAAAGTAAAAGTCAACGTTAGTAGATACTAGATACGTTAACTTAATCAGTTAATTGATACTGATGTAAGTATCAATAAAAAACCCGCACATAACTAGTAAATTTACTTACATGCAGTTCTCTGCAGACGCTGCAATCTGCGGCTCTAAATAGATTTTGGATGGGCGTCCATGCACCTGCATGAATTGGGTGGGGTCTGCCTTAAACTTCTCATAAAACTCTCGACGCCTTTCCGCCCGCTTCCGGTAGTCCACTATCATGACCCGGAGCTTCTTCTCCTGTTTTCTCGCCTCGTGCCACATTATTGCTGAAATTTATCACTTTGCTAAATGTTTACTTCAAATCGCAACTTTGAAAATTAAAAACTACCTAATTCTAAATTTAAAAAATAGGGTTTCAATATAACTAATTGGCAGCATTCTGTTCACGCAGGCGCCACAGTTCTAATCTTTCAATGGGCAGTAATACTTCTGACGGAGTACATTGAATTCGAAATAATCATCATTTAATTATGATGATGAACTAATTTACAATAAATTAAGTTTAGTATTTATTATTTAAGTCATATGGTAAAAGTAAACAATCCTTGGTCTAAATCTGCTGTAAGTAAGTAACATCAAGCTAGGAACAGCAAGCTAAGCCAGCTTCAAAATGGAAGATATATTTCCGCCAATGTATGAAAGTATGGCCATTGCCCCAGACAGATCATCATGGTGCCCCAACAAAGTACTAGACTAGGAGATATAAGCAATTCCTCGCTTCCGTCAAGATAAATAGAAAATTACTGGAATGACTGGAAGAAATCAACTGGAATGCGAATGCAGTATTATATGTTTACCAAGATAAATGCTATGATAAGTCTTTTTGTGAAAATCATTTCGAGCGTCTATAGATTGATTATTAACTCTTCAAATATAAAATAAAACTATACTTCAAAATATGTAACGTTCAAATTACTTACCGACTTCATCCCTTAAAATATTAAAATAATGCAAAAGCTAATCAAGCGCATTGCATTAAGCTTATCAGAATTTGAAAATATTTTCTATTAAGTTTTCCAAATGACGAGTCCAACGTATTTACTCTACAGTACAATCCTTCTTCTGTAATATTTATCATGTTATTGTGTTGCAATTTGCAATTAAATCTGCGAAACATTGCAAATTTTAACTGGCAATATGAATAGCACCAACCCTGCTCTGTCAAATGCTAGAAAAGTTGGATGTTAACTGACGACTTTAATCAGTGCAAAGATCGGTTTCTCAGTGTGCCCCTCCCGAGTATTTAGGTATGTCATCTGTTGAGTCAATGACTGTCATTCAAGACATCTCATCTATAGAACCACACTCAATACATATATGCGCAAAAAATTCGCACACGGTTTGCCTATTCGGTTTCGAAGAAAAATGTTACACACGTAAATAAACACGTAAATTATGACATGATGAGTGAGTCATCTTATCTCCTTCAATTCTATGTAGCTTAGCGTTAGCCTAGTCCACGTAGATTTTTGTTACTTTCGCTCCACTCAAGTATCTGACTCTCATGGGTTGAAAACTTGAAGTCCTTTTCATTTTTCAGTATTATAACATCCTTCAACTGACAACGTCCGGCTCTTCAGCTATTCACTATTCAGCGTTATCTCATCGTTTTCAGTTTTGCAATTTTATTTTGTTTACAATGGCGGAGGCATTGATTTCCCCCGACCTCCATAAGATCCTGTCACCAGACTACCCAAAAGAAAAAGTTAAAAAGGTTAATTTAAACCTGGCAAAAGTTGAATTTGGGGATAAGGTGGGCTATCTTCTGAAAAATGTCTTTAGCAAGGAGGAATGTGAAGCGTTAATCCAGCACACAGAATCTCTGGGCTATTCCCCAGCATTGATACATTTCGGAGACAGTGCCATTCGTGCTGTTGGCTATAGGGACTCTCAAAGGGTCATGATTGATGATAAGGAGTTTGTCAAGATACTCTTTGATAGGATTGGTCACTACTTGCCTCAGCAGTTTAGAAGTAGCCAGTACACCAATATTTACAAGATTGTGGAAATTAATGAAAGATTACGATTTCTCAAGTAAGTTGGCTAAGGAATTTAAGCTCTCAAGTTAATTTAATCATGAAATTTTAACGACAATTAAGCTAAATCTCCATACTACAAAAAATTCGACTGAATTCACAGATACTTGCCCGGTGACTCCTTCAAACACCATTATGACGGCCAATACGAGCGCCCCGATAGATCTGCGATAACCCAGTTCACCCTCCAAATCTACTTAAATGAAGGAATGAAGGGAGGGGAGACCACGTTTTTGCGTCCTTCCGTGAAAGCAGAAGAGTTCACCAAATCTCAAAACCGACTTTCGATCAAGCCAAAACCTGGACAGATCCTTGTCTTCGAGCACAAAATCCTCCATGAGGGAACTAAGGTGGAGGAAGGAGTCAAGTACACGATAAGATGTGATGTTTTATATACTTATGACCAAGAGGCGAATGAAAAGGAGAAGAAACAGAAAGTTGAACAAAGGAATTGCGCTGTCTGTTAGAGCATCGCATGATAGTATTGCTTATCATTTAATCTAGTTTTAAAAAAAACATTAAATTCAATCTTAATACAAATTTATTACATTGCAGTGCCTAAATATTTAATTTCTTTTTGGTGAATCGCTAATAAAAATAGAAATAAATTATTACTTTTTTGCAAAACGTTTTGTCAAAAATAAATCATCAATATAACTGACAAATAATTAATTTTCATATAATATCCATATTTCATTTTCGCACGATTCATCATTTATTGTATTTACTTCATAAAACTTTACTACTAACTACGTAGATACTGACTGTCAAAAACTGTTGACTAGAGAGAAAAACAACTCGCACAATGGATCTGTTGAACTGACCTTTTGTGGTGACGTACAAATTAGGTATTATCATCAGTATTTACTATTTTAGTAAACGTAGTTGTTTCATAATTCCATGCGAAAATGTATTTCTTATGAAATTGCAAACAAAGCCAAGACATCAACCTGACATTTGACAAGCCAAAGAAGTTGGAGTTCTCCAATGGGCATGGACAATGCACTAGTAGTTGAGTATCTAGTATCTGGGAAGTTAGAGCTCATCATCAGCTGGGATAGTTGATCTGTGCATCGTGGACTGTAGTGTAGACGTAAACACAAACGGAAGATGTTGAATGTTGACAATCACTACAAAACAATGTTGTGACAGGTTCCCGTAATCCCTAATATTGGCCTAAATTGTAAATATTTACTTAATGTTCTTTTGGTGAAACTTTAGTTCTCCTAAACCTCAACTATCGACAAAAAATGATTGGTACTATACCATATGTGTAAATACACAGATTTTTACAAATGATTTAAATTGTCAAGAGCAGGTAAGGATAAAGATGGCTCATAATACTTAAATATATATCTTCATCAAATAATAAGTTTATTATAACTAAGATAATGATGGACAAAAAATCTTAATTTGCTACTAATCCAAACTAAAGATGTCTCCAATCGTTGGGCAATAATATGATTGCACGAATGAAATACTTGACTTATTACGTTTTTTAACTGTAAATACAGTGGAATGACCGGCTATTTTCATGGATCATGATGACTTCAAATGGAAATTTACTTTGGGAGGATGAGAAAGACGAGACGCCCATCACCCTTGGGATCTTCTCCAAACCGAATTTACACGAAAATGATCCTCTGGCAGGGGATCACGACCTCGAAGACCCGTTGGAGGAAAATAGGCCCAATCAAACGGTGGAAATAGGGTTTGGTGGGAGGACAAGGAGTAGTTCAAGAGTGAAGGTGGCTACACCCACGAAGACGCCTGTCCTATCAAATCCACCTCCAGCTACTTCAGTATCTTCAACAAATCTCATTCCATCCTACATTAATAAAAAAGCCTTCACAGCGGAAATGGACAAGAACGTTGCATGTATTATTGATGAGTCAATTGGGCTATTTGGACTGGATCCTCGCGGATATCATCCCTTCTACCTCCGAATCTATAAGTATATTGACATCGGGTTAAAAAATAAACACATCAAGTCCTTCAAGGATATCAAGTCCTATTGGGAAAAGTATGACCGCATTTGTAAAGCAAGATTGGAGAAGCCAAAGGCTAAAACTACTTTCACCGGGATTGAGTCTCCCTACGCCACATACATTAAGACGGGAAAGGTTATGGTTAATGGGAAGGAAGTGAATTTGAAGCGGAATGAGGCTGAAATTAAGAAACGGTTTATGGAGCTGGAGAAGTCAGCGAAGGATATCGTAAATAAATGGAAGAATAAAGGACAAAGTAAAAGTATTCTGGATGACTTGACCACAAGACTCCAGTTTTTGAATCATTGTAAGTCAATCACATTTCCTGCAGACTGTGTCGAGATGAACAAGCTCTGGCACAAGTTCCTCTATGAATATTCTCAACCAACTAACACGCCACATGTAGAGGTGAAAGGGACTGATGAAGCTAACGATTTGAACGCCCGTCCTGTACTTGTTCCGAAAATAAAGTTTCAAGAAACGTCTTCCGTTGTTGATGTTGAGATAATTGCACCAGATGAAGATGATTGTCGGAGTAAAATGGAGTTGGATGTGGATGATAAATCGCAACCCATTTCCATTTCACAAGCAAATTCTTCGAACTCTGCCAAGCGAGGAAGGAAGCAAACAGAGATTGAAATGACTGAATTTAACCTTCCCGTTATCAAAATTAATAAAAATGTAGAGGTGAAAAGGAATAATGAAGCCAACGATTTGAAGCTCCCTATTGTACTTGTTCGGAAATTGTCGTTACAAACGATAACAAAGTATCAAAAATCCTCTGCAGATGATGTCGAGATAATTGAACTAGATGATGAAGATGATCGTCAGGGTCAGATTGAGTTGGATTTTCCACCAATGGAAGATGTACTCATGGATGTAGAATATGTAGATGAAAAATCCAATTCCATTTCGGCAACAAATCCGTCAGAGTCTGCGAAACAAAGAAGTGAGCGTGAAACAGAGATGGAAATGACTGAATCCAACCTTCCAGTAATAGTAACAATTCAAATTAAAAATATTGTGATAAGTGGAGAAAGTCATTTGACTTCCAGCGTAAAGTCTGAGAAGCCCTCGATTAAAACAAAAGGTAAATCTAAAATTGGTGCTGGAAGACTAAGACTAAAATCGAAGCAAGAACAGAAAAAGCGATTTAAAGTATTTAAACTGTCACAATTAAAAGTGACTCATGCATTGAAAAAGCTGAAACTAAGAAGAAAGGGATCCGCTTTTGATAAGAAACGGGTAAATTACTATAATTATTATAGATCTAGGTATTTAGTTGAAACTATACCAGTTTAAATGTAGTTAAAATGATAATTAAATTTATAAGTTTTATTGTTTTAATAAATGTTTTGGAATTTGTATGACATATTTGGTTGCAGGCGAAACTGGAAAATATGATATGCTCAGGACCTTACTTCTCCAAAGTAAAATCAAGTTTTAAAAAGAAACAAAGTCTAAAAAAAGAATCGTCACCGTCACCGTCGTCATATGTTCCTGATGAAAGTATGGAAGGGGCGCAAATATCTCCACCGGTCGTCGTTAAAGACCTTGATAAGAATATTGGGAATACAGTAACGGACCAAACTTCCATTGACAAAAGTATAGAGTGTGCTCCTACTCAACCCAAGAACCAGAAATTTAAAAAACAAAATCAACGGGAAATATGCGACATATGCGGGAAAGTATACCATCAGGGCTCTTCTATAAAACTTCATAAGTTTTATTTACATGGCGTGTTCTACGTGGACCCCCAGGTTCAACAGTTCACTGCCCCCATCGGTAATCGTAATCAACCCATGAAGAAAGGACGTGTTGCATGCGACATTTGTGGGCTAGTGATGACATCGGCCAAACCTAAGGCTAGCCTTAGGTATCATAAAAAGTCCAAACACCAACCTAACAGGATACGCAAAAAGACAAAATGCCCAATTTGCTTGGAGGAGTTCTGGCTGTTGTGGCTTCATTTCCAGGAAGTTCACATACAAGGGGTGGAGGGTCTTGAGAAGGGCACTAAAAATAGTAATGATAATGGTGTTCTAATTGAACCACCTAAACCGAGTGAATATAACAAGAAATCTTCGGCTCCATCCATTTGTGAAATCTGCGGAATACACTTCCGGAAAAAGTGTGAGCTCAACCGCCACATGGAACAAATACATGAAACTGAAGGCAAGCCATTCCTTTGCCAGGAATGTCCTAAACAGTTCAAGTTCAAGGATTCTTTGGGTGCTCACATGAGACAAGCTCATCACGGCAAAGATAATCGATGTGACATCTGTTCCAGGGTGATGCAAACGAGTGGAAAGTTGTGGAAACACAAAGTGGACGTTCATGGCATGTCTGAGTTAGAGCCTCCTCCTGGAGTAACTTTAATGCAATGCGAATACTGCGGCGACAAAATACTACGAAACATGCTCCAGCATATTCAAAAAAATCACCCGGAACAGGTAGAAAAATATCGGCACCAAAGAAAAAAAAATCTTGCTGGACCTAAACAATGGGAAAAGAAAATTTATGAAAGGAGACGTCGCGAAGCCAAAGAGTGGAAGGCGACAGGAAAAGGACCTTCTTATTTACGGAACATGGAAATCAGAAGAATGAAATATATGGGAGTGACTAACAGTTGGAAATGCCCTACACCCAATTGCCGCAAACATTTTTTGAACAATTCCACTTTCGAATCTCACCTAAGGAATGATCATTGTAGTGAGAAGAATCTAATTAAGACATTGGAGGAAATTCAGCTAGTTAAGATAACGCCAACTGAAACATGGAATTGTGCTGTCTGCGACCAGAATATGGGCTGCATCGATGAAGTCAACGTCCACTTTACTTTCCAACATCAGCAAACACTCAAAAAACTTCGTGATAACAATTTAATCTTTTCTGCAAATATCATTGAAGCCCTGTACTGTCCTCACTGCAGGGAAAAGCTGGACACAGACCAAGCTTTACGAGATCATGTGGAGGGAGGCCACCCGAATATGTGCTTCAAATGTCCTGAATGTGAATGGCTTGTGATTAGTCCAAAAGATTTGCAAGAACACTTTATGCTAGAACACACTGATCCAAATCCCATCAAGGAATGGGTAAAACAAAAGGATAACCCGAAGGCCATTCCAGATTCCAAGATGAAAGAAGGCAAGACTGGAGTCATGACCAGGAAACCTGTGAAAAAATTAAAAGAAAGGCGACCTCAACCTACTACTAGACCCACGCGTCGGGGAAGGAAGAGGAGAAATGGTTCACAAAAGCTTGCTAAATGCGAGGATCTCAACAGTGAAAGTTCATCGGAGAACTCTGACAGCGATTATGATTTCACTAGAATTCCACAATTGGAACCTAAAGGAGCGTCGTCATTACCTGTCAGAAGAAGTTGTCGAAGTGCCAAAAGTCGCTACAAGAAGGCGACAAACACGGCCACCACTTTAGCTAATTTTACAGATTCCAAACTCTACCAATGCCAGGTTTATGTAAAACGACTGAGTAAAGCAGAAATATCCTTCTATTGTAAATCATCCCTCTGATTTTTAATTGCAATAAAACTGTATATTTTTCTGTGATTCCATTTAGTCTAATTCATTTTCTCTAATCTCCATTTATTTTACAATACATATAATATAATATATAATATAGAGGTTATATCATCAGTATCAAGATGTGATGTGATTGTCGTATCATTATCAAAGTGAGATTTTTCATTTTGACCGTTTTTCACCTTCACCTTTCATCCACCTACAAACAAAGCTTGCTCTTACCATTTCATAACTTTCTTCGTATGCATATTTTTCAATCATACGCTTTTAGTCACCCATCGTAATCAAAATAATTACTAATTGTAGTTGGAGAGTTTTGAACTCATTGCACTCAAGCTCAGCGGATGAAACAAAGACAAAACAAACCATTCATCTCCATATCACGTTACCCCATTTTCATTAGAAGCAGTTCCACAGAAGCGGCTATGCAGAACAGATGTTGTTGTGGGTTGTTGAGGCTTGATTGTTAATGTCAGAATTGAGGTGAGCTGATCTCAGTGCATTTGAAATGTTCTCAGATAAAGGATACAGGGGATTGTAACATCTAATGGTAATTAAATTACAGTGTAAGTAAACGTTTATAATGATCTGATTTTCTGTAACTTTATTAATGACTTATCTTAGTTAATGTTAATGAGAATTGTGTGAAGCTGCTAAAATAATCTTAACGAATTAAATTAAATTGCTTTCAATAGGATGACTTCAAATATACATGACTGGGAGAATGAGGAGGACGAGATCCCCATTACCGCTGACGCCGGGATCTTCTCCAAACCGAACTTACACGAAAATGATCCTCTGGCAGGGGATCACGACGACCTCGAAGACCCGTTTGAGGAAAATAGGCCCAACCAAACGGTGGAAAATGAGTTTGGTGGGAGGACGAGGAGTAGTTCAAGAGTGAAGGTGGCTACCGCTACCCCTACGAAGAAGCCTGTACTGTCAAATCCACCTCCAGCTACTTCAATATCTTCAACAAATCTCATTCCATCGTACATTAATAAAAAAGCCTTCACAGCGGAAATGGACAAGAACATTGCATGTATTATTGATGAGTCAATTGGGCTATTTGGACTGGATCCTCGGGGATACCATCCCTTCTACCTTCGAATCTACAAGTACATTGACATCGGAATACAAAATAAACACATCAAGTCCTTCAAGGATATCAAGTCCCATTGGAGAAAGTATGACCGCATTTGTACAGAAAGATTGGAGAAGCCAAAGGCTAAAACTACTTTCACCGGAATTGAGTCCCCCTACGCCACATACATAAAGACGGGAAGGGTTGTGGTTAATGGAAAGGAAGTGAACTTGAAGCGAAATGAGGCTGAAATTAAGAAACGATTTTTGGAGCTCGAGAAGTCAGCGAAGGATATCGTAAATCAATGGAAGGAAGGACAAAGTAAAAGTATTCTGGGGGACTTGACCACAAGACTCCAGTTTTTTAATCATTGTAAGTCAATTACATTTCCTGCAGACTGTGTCAAGATGAATAAACTTTGGCATAGGTTCCTGTATGAATATCCTCAACTAACTAACACGGAACGTGTAGAGGTGAAAAGGACTGATGCAGCTAAGGATTTAAAGAAGCTCGTACATTTTCGAAAATCGTCGTTTCAAACGATAGCAAAGTCTCAGAAGTCATCTGCGGCTGATGTTGATATAATTGACCTAGATAATGAACATGAAGATGATTTCCAGAGTCAGATTGAATTGGATTTGCCACCAATGGAAGATACGCCCTTTGATGTAGATGACAAATTAATGCCCACTTCTGAAACAAATCCGTCAGAGTCTGAGAATCAAGAAAGAAAGCATAAAACAGAGAATGAAATGACTGAATCCAACCTTTCAGCAATAGTAAAAATTCAAATTAAAAATACTGTGACATGTGGAGATAGTCATTTGCGTGCCAGCCTAAAGAATGCGAAGCCCTTGATTAACACAAAAGTTAAATCTAAAATTGGTGCTGGAAGACTAAGAGCGAAGCAAGAACAGAAAAAGCGATTTAAACTGTCGCAATTAAAAGTGACTCATGCACTGAACAAGCTGAAACTAAGACGAAAGGGATCCACTCTTGTTAAGAAACAGGTAAAAACTACTTCAATTATTATAGATACTAAAATAATTACAATTAATTAGTATGTGTTGTTGTAATCAATTGTTTTGGAATTTATCTGACATATATATGTGATTGCAGGCGAAACTGGAAAATATGCTATGCTCAGGACCTTACTTCTCCAAAGTAAAATCAAGTTTTAAAATGAAACAGAGTCTAAAAAAGGAATCTTCACCGTCACCGTCGTCACCTGTCCCTGCAAATGTAGAAGAAGGGCAGATATTTCCACCACCATACCCAACGTTGGTCGTCGCTGTTGAGAAACATGAAGCTCCTCCTCAACCCGCATCCCCTCCACTCTCAACGTTAGTCGCCAATGATCACCCGGATAAACCTGCAACAACAACAACAACAGATCACTCCTCCATTGGCAAAACTGTAATGGACAACAATGCAACTCCTCCCGATCCACTGACGAGTCAGAATCTGAGAAAGAGATTTGTCGTATGCAACATATGCGGAGAGATACGAAGCAGTCATAAGTACCTCGATATACACAAAATACGTGAGCACAAAACAGAACCGGAAGCCTGTAGGTTGCAAGAAAAGGGGGAACAAAAAAAATGTATATGCGACATTTGTGGGCAAGTAATATACGGACGGTCAAACTTTTTGAATCATAAATATTCCAGACACAGCTCTAACAAAAACCGCAAGAAAAAACAATGCCCAATCTGCTTGGAGGAATTCTGGATGTTGTGGCCCCATTTCCAACAAGTTCACATCCAAGGGCTGGAGGGCCTGGAGAAGGGCACTAAACATTCCAGTACTGATAATGATAGCGATGTAGTTGAACCGCCATTACCGCCACCTGAGATACCTGTTTCGAATAACGTTAAACGAAACCCTGGTCCAATCGAATGTGAAATCTGCGGTAAACAGTTCCCGTCCAATTCTAGTTTAAGTCGCCACATGGAACAAATGCATGAAACAAAAGGCAAGCAATTTCTTTGCCAGGAATGTCCTAAGCAATTCAAGATGAAGGATACTTTGGATGCTCACATAAGAGAAGTTCATCTCGGCAAAAATTATCGATGTGACATCTGCTCCAGAGTGATGCAATCGGGTGGAAAGTTGTGGAAACACAAAGTGGACGTTCATGGCATGTCTGAGCTAGAGCCTCCTCCAGGAGTTACTTTAATGCAATGCGAATACTGTGGAGAAAAACTACTACGAGGAATGCTCCAGCACATTCTAAAAAATCACCCGGAACAGGCGGTTATTGGAGTTAGCAATATGAAAAGGAAATGGAGTCTTTCTGAAGAAGCGAGAAAGCGGAAGAGTGAAAGAAATCGTGCCGCATGGAAGGAGTGGAAGACAACTGGAAAAGGACCTGCTTGGATAGGAAGGAATGTGTTGAAAAAAAGAAAAGAAAAGCCAAGACAGCGGAGTAGAATTACTGACATCTGGACATGCCCTACAGCCAACTGTGGTAAAGTTTTGAAAGGGAATTACAACTTCGAATTGCATCTAAGGCGAGGTCATGGGAGCGATGATAAATTCATAGCAGTTTTGGAGAAAATTCAGTTTCTCAAGAGAACGCCAAATGAAACGTGGCATTGTGTCGCCTGTGAAGAAAACCTGGACTATGTAGATGAAGTCAAGGTCCACTTTGCTTTGCAGCATCAACAAACAGTAAAGAAGATTCAAGGTCTTGGTCAAACCTTCTCTGCAACTACTTCAGAGGTCCTGTATTGTCCGCACTGCGGGAAAAAGCTTGACGGAGATCAGGCGCTACGAGATCATGCAGAAAATAGCCATCCCGAAATGTGCTGCAAATGTCCGGAATGCGAATGGCTTGTGATTAGCCCAGCAGAGCTGCAGGAACACTTTATGTTAGAGCACACTGATCCTGATCCCTTGTTGGAGTGGAGAAAGCATAAGGACAACCCGAATGGCAGTAAAGATTCCAAGATGAAAGAGAACAAGTCTAAAGTCAAGAAAAAGAAACAAGAGACAAACACAAAATTAAAAAGAAAACGACCTCAACCTACTAGACCCTCAAGTCGAAGGAAAAAAAGAAATGGTTCACAAAAATTTTCTAAATGCGATGATCTCAACAGTGAAAGTTCATCGGAAAGTTCTGCTGACAGCGATGATGATTTCACGAGAATTGCACAATTGGAACCTAAAGGAGCGTCATCAGAACATCTTAGAAGAAGTTGTCGAAACGCCAAAAGTCGCTACAAGAAGGCGACAGACACGACCACCACTTTAGCTAATTTTACAGATTTCAAACTCTACCAATGCCAGGTTTATGTAAAACGACTGAGTAACGCAGAAATATCCTTCTATTGTAAATCATCTCTCTGATTTTTATTTGCAGTAAAACTTTATATTTTTTCAATTATTCCATTTACGTTAATCTCCATTTAGTCTCATCCATTTTGTCTTACTTATGTACCTCCATTTATTTTACAATGCATACAGTAATATAGAGGATATAATCATCCATATCAAAATGTGATTTTTCATTTCGACCGTTTTTCACTTTCACCTTTCATCCACCTACAAACGAAGCTTGCTCTGACCATTTCTCCATATGCATATTTTCAAACATACGTTTTTAGTCACCCGTCATAATCACAATAATTACTAATTGAAACAAAGACAAAACAAACCATTCATCTCCATTTCACGATACCCCATTTTCATTAGAAGCAGTTCCACAGAAGCGGCTATGCAGAACAGATGTTGTTGTTGGTTGTTGAGGCTTGATTGCCGATTGTTGATGTCAGAATTGAGGTGAGCTGATCTCAGTGCATTTGAAATGTTCTCAGATAAAGGTTGCAGTTGAGCCGATCATAATACGGGGGATTGCAAATTGCAACATCTAACGGTAATTAAATTACAGTGTAAGTAAACGTTTATAATGATTTGATTTTCTGTAACTTTATTAATGACTAATCTTAGTAATTTTAATGTGAATTGTGTGAAGCTGCTAAAATAATCTTAACAAATTAAATTAACTGCATTCAATAGGATGACTTCAAATATACATGACTGGGAGAATGAGGAGGACGAGATCCCCATTACCGCTGACGCCGGGATCTTCTCCAAACCAAATTTCTACGAAAATGATCCTCTAGCAGGGGATCACGAGCTAGAAGACACGTTTGAGAAAAATAGGCCCAATGAAACGGTGGAAATAGGGTTTGGTGGGAGGACAAGGAGTAGTTCAAAAGTGAAGGTGGCTACAGCTACACCTACGAAGAAGCCTGTCCTATCACATCGAATTCCAGCTCCTTCAATATCTTCAACAAATCTCATTCCATCCTACATTAATAAAAAAGCCTTCACAGCGGAAATGGACAAGAACGTTGCATGTATTATTGATGAGTCAATTGGGCTATTTGGACTGGATCCTCGCGGATATCATCCCTTCTACCTCCGAATCTATAAGTATATTGACATCGGGTTAAAAAATAAACACATCATATCCTCCAAGGATATCAGGTCCTATTGGGAAAAGTATGACCGGATTTGTACAGAAAGATTGAAGAAGCCAATGGCTAAAACTACTTTCACCGGAATTGAGTCCCCGTACGCCACATACATTAAGACGGGAAAGGTCGTGGTTAATGGAATGGAAGTGAACTTGAAGCGGAATGAGGCTGAAATTAAGAAACGATTTATGGAGCTCGAGAAGTTAGCGAAGGATATCGTAAATCAATGGAAGGAAGGACAAAGTAAAAGTATTCTGGGGGACTTGACTACAAGACTCCAGTTTTTTAATCAGTGTAAGTCAATGACGTTTCCTGCAGACTGTGTCAAGATGAACAAACTCTGGCATAGATTTCTGTATGAATTTCCTCAACTAACTAACACGGAACATGTAGAGGTGAAAATGACTGATGCAGCTAACGATTTGAACGTCCGTCCTGTACATGTTCCGAAAATAAAGTGTGAAGAAACGTTTTCCGTTGTTGATGTTGAGATGATTGCACCAGATGATGATGATTGTCGGAGTCAAATGGAGTTGGATGTGGATGTTAAATCGCAAGAATTTTCACAAGCAAATTCTTCGAACTCTGCCAAGCGAGGAAGAAAGCATAAAACAGGGATTGAAATGACTGAATTTAATCTTCCGGTTATCAAAATTAAGAATCCTGTTTCAAATAAGAAAATACATATTAGTCCCAGCACCTTAAAGAATGAGAAGGCTTTGATTAACACAGAAGGTAAATCTAAAATCGGTGCTGTAAAAGTAAAAGTAAGGGCAAAGCAAGAACAGAAAAGGCGATTTAAACTGTCACAATTAAAAGTGACACATGCATTAAAAAAGCTGAAACTAAAGAGAAAGGGATCTGCTCATTCTGCTCTTGTTAAGAAACAGGTAAGAACTACTCCAATTATACTATTAAACTAATGACAATTAATTAGTAGGTAGTGTTGTCTTGAAAGATGTTTTTAGAATTTATCTGGTATATTTGGTTTTTGGTTGCAGGTGAAACTGGAAAATATGATATGCTCAGGAGCTTTGTCCAAAGTAAAATCGAGTTTTAAAAAGAAACAAAGTCAGAAAAAAGAATCTTCACCGTCACTGTCGTCACCTACCTTTGCAAATATAGAAGGGCAGATATCTCCACCACCGTCTCATCCACGCCCACCGTTGGTCTCTGTTGATCACCTGGACAAGAATACAGCAACGGATCATTCTTCTGTCATGGAGAATCCTGTCAGCTTAGACCACGCAGCTCCTTCCGCTTTACTGACGAATCGGAAACTGAAAAAGAGATGTGTCATATGCGACATATGCGGAAAGGTACTAAGCAGACATCGGTACCTTATTACCCACAAATTACGTGAGCACAAAATTGCCATAGATGAACCAGAAGCTTCTAGGTTGGGCAGAAAGAAGGAAGAAGAAAAAGGCGCATGTGACATTTGTGGGCAAGTAATAACCCGACGGTCGAACCTTTTGAGGCATAAATTCTTGAAACACAGCTCTAACAAAAACCGCAAGAAAAAACAATGCCCAATCTGCTTGGAGGAATTCTGGATGTTGTGGCCCCATTTTCAACAAGTTCACATCCAAGGGCTGGAGGGCCTGGAGAAGGGCACTAAACATTCTAGTACTGATAACGATATAGTTGAACCGCCACCTGAAAATTTGAACCACAATATACGGAAACCTTCCGGACCAGTCGCTTGTGAAATCTGTGGGAAACCGTTCCCGTACCACAGTGTTTTAGTTCGCCACATGGAACAAATACATGAAACAAAAGGCAAGTCCTTTCTTTGCCAGGAATGTCCGAAACAGTTCAAGATGAAGGATTCTTTAGATGCTCACATGAAACAAATTCATCTCGGCGAAAATTATCGGTGTGACATCTGCTCCAGGGTAATGCAATCGGGTGGAAAGCTGTGGAAACACAAAGTGGACGTTCATGGCATGTCTGAGCTAGAGCCTCCTCCAGGAGTTACTTTAATGCAATGCGAATACTGTGGAGAAAAACTACTACGAGGAATGCTCCAGCACATTCAAAAAAATCATCCGGAACAGGAAGCTGCTGAAAAGGAACGCACGAAAGCTATGAAAAGAGAATTTAGAAAGCGTAGGTGTGAAAGGAGGCGTGCCGCATGGAAAGACTGGAGGACGACTGGCAAAGGACCTCTTTGGTTACAGGAATATGATGTCAGAAGGAAAAAATGGAGGGGAACGACTGAAAGCTGGACGTGCCCTGCAGCCATCTGCGGAAAAGTGTTTGAAGGTAATTACAACTTTGAATTGCATCTACGGCAAGGCCATGGCAGCGATGATAAATTCATAGCAGTCTTGGAGAAAATTCAGTTTCTCAAGAGAACGCCAAATGAGACGTGGCAGTGTGTCGCCTGTGAAGAAAACCTGGACTATGTAGATGAAGTCAAGGTCCACTTTGCTTTGCAGCATCAACAAACAGTAAAGAAGATTCAAGGTCTTGGTCAAACCATCTCTGCAACTACTTCAGAGACCCTGTATTGTCCGCACTGCGGGAAAAAGCTTGACGGAGATCAGGCGCTACGAGATCATGCAGAAAATATCCATCCCGAAATGTGCTGCAAATGTCCGGAATGCAAATGGCTTGTGATTAGCCCAGCAGAGCTGCAGGAACACTTTATGTTGGAGCACACTGATCCTGATCCCTTCTTGGAGTGGAGAAAGCATAAGGAGGAAGAAAATATGAAAAACTCAGGAACTTCGACATCGAAAGAAGCTAAATGTCCTGTCAACGTAAAGAGTACCAAAATTAAGAAACCTGTCACAAAATCAAAACGAAAAGTTCAACATCTTCCTACAGCACCTCCTAAGAAAATAAGAGGGCGAGGTCGACGAGCAAAATCAAAACCAGCCAAAAGCGAGGATTCCGATAGTGATAATTTCGGGAACTCTGATGATAATTACCCCAAAGTAAACAGAGGATTATCTTCGTTACCAACTAGAAGAACTCGTCAAAACGTCGGGAGTCCCTACAAAGCAAAATGTGAAGATCCTGTAAACGATTGCAAGCTAAATCATTGCAAAGTTTTTGTCAAACGACTGAGTGAAGCGGAAATAGCCTTCTATACATTGTAAAACCTCTCTCTGATTTTGATTTTAAATTGTAATAAAATTAAACACATTTTCTTCTCTCGAAATCCGCCTAGTTAATAAAAAAAAAATATATTAATCCGATCCAACTCATTCTCTTTTCACCAATATTTGTCATAAATCATTTTCCTCGAAAAAACAAAAACAAAACTGACATACTTAATTTGACGACGCGGAGGAACCAAAACGAGAATGTGGAGGAAAACGACCACCAAAATCATGCAGGTGGATCCCAACACTGAATGTTTGAAGGGTTATTATAACGAAGATAAAGGTCACGTCAATATTTCAAAACCATAACTCAAACCCAAAATCACGTCACTTTCAGATAACAAATTAAAGAAATAAATGGTTACAATTAGGCTATAATCTTAAACCGTGTCGGACAGTAGACTTAACCACAGATTGCGTTCGATCTCTGAGGGCAAAGAAAAGGTGACCGACCGATACTCATAATAAGAAATCCTCCCCTTGCCCTAGCTTATCGAAGCATTAGATAGATCATAGATCTCTAGTCATTCATAAGGTCAATGACATTTTAAAGACAAAAAAGCGAAAACATTTAACCAAACTACAAACTATTTAGTATTTGTATTTGATTGTAGCACTAGTGTAGATAAGCGTAGATAGAAATCCATGCATGAAAAATAAAAAGCCCCCAAAAACAAACAAAGTCTTCGCATTTCCTGTGCCCTTATCGGATCTACATTGCATGATGCAGATTGGGAGGAAGAAAGTGAAGCTTCAAATGAACTAGGCCGTGTGCATACTGCATACCGAGTGTAGCTAGCTGTAGCCTCAGCCATGATATGGGCATTCCTCAGCATCGTTGCCGCTGCTTAGTATATGGGAAAGCGTATCTGGTTTTATGTATTGAGTACAGATTTCCTTCACTTTACATGTTGTTGTGATCTCTCGGCTCTCCTGGTTTTAAAAAACTGATAAAAGTGGTTTTTACCGTTGTTAAAATACACTCCAACTCATATTTCACTGATTAGTTCATTAAATACGCTGAGACTAGCAATTAAGGATAAATAAAGCGGTTTGATAAGGAAAGTGGGAGGAAAAGCTAAATCTGAAGAAAGCAGCGAGTGGAGAGAGTTTTAAGTTTTAATAGAGCAAAAGGCTTTTAGAAATTTAGTGGGCTGATCAGTGATTAGGGAGAAATGTGCTGATTTAATTCAATTTGGAGTTGTATTTGGTTTAGTTTGAAACAAGGGGCTAAGTTCTGGTGACAGGAACAGGGCGTCACTCGGTAAGGTTCTTGATTTGCGAAATTTTAAGGTTATTTTTTGGGTACATTTTTATTACGGAGATAATTGGAGTTTGAAATATTTTTTTTTTTAAATATTTTCATATCTAGGTAATGAAGGGAGAAATGGTGACCTTAACATATCATACTGAGGTGAGGAAGGAGGGTAGTAGTTCCAGGAGCAGCAGAGGTGCGGATCCCGACTCGGTAGAAAGTGAGGAGGGGGCTCAGGAAGGACCCAAGACAGCGTATATTGACAAACTGTACAAGTTCAAAGAAGATGATGCTGACGAGGAGAAATGTGACTTATTCTTCATCTGCCAAGACGGGGAAGTTCCCGCTCACAGATTGGTTATCAGTAATGCTTCCAAATACATTATGGCCATGCAGGATGATCAGGTTTGTAATAATAATTTCTTACATTGGTTTTATAGTGAAGTTTAATTAGGTTTTAAAAAGTATTCTTTGACGTTTGATTTGCGTTCATCAGCCCCCCTGGTATCCGGTCTACATTTCCGTTCCAGACTTGCCCAAGTTGATAGTCCAAACCTTGGTCCAACTCGCCTATACAGGAAAAATGATTATCCCACCTTCGTCAACATCGGACGAGTTACTGGACGCGATGCAAGCACTTGGGTGGATTCACACTGACTGCTTAACTGCTTCGTTTACAGACTCTATGGCTCCAGTTACAGATGAAGACATTGGGTGCGCCATTTCCAGTAAGACCTCGGAGAGCTTGGAGGCAGTTTTGAAGATGAAATTGCCACTGAGCAAGGAGGCGGTTGGATTAAGTGATGGGGAAGATGAGGGTGGAATGGAAATGGACCTCCCAAATGTGCCCATGTCGGATGAAGACGAAGTGACCGCAAATAGGTTGGAGACAACACCAAAGAAGAAACAAGCCCCTAACACACTTAGGGGACGCCGCTCTGCTCGAAACTCGCCAAGGCCGAAAGCTACGAAAACCACTTCTACACCCCCAAAAAGTGTTCCTGCTTCACCAAAAACTACGCGAAGGAAAGTAGCATCTCCAGTTCCGGAAGCTGAAACGAACAACGAAAAGCCAAGCAAGGATGTATCTGAAAATGCTGCTAAAGCTGAATCAGAAGCTCCAAAGAGGGGACGCAAAGGTAAAATGGAGAAGCCTGCCAACCCTCCTACTAAAGCCAGTACTAGCGAAGAATCTAGATCCCAAACGGTAAATAATAGCGAAGCTGAGCCAGAATCCAGTCAGGAGCCCGAAACAGTACGATCTCGAACACGAACAATCAGAAAGCCAAAGAAATTCGATGACTTGATTGTTATGACACCAACAAAGAGGAAGGAAAGCCCGGTTAAGGCAAGTCCAACCAAAAGTCCAACCAAAGTCGTCAATTCTCCTACAGCTGGAGAAGTGGAAAATAAAAAGGCGTCCAATTCCACTCCAGCTGCAACCAAAAAGACTACAGGACCAGCTGTCCCTAAAGCGTTACCCAAAGGTCGCAGAAGCACAAGCATCGAGACAAATAAGATTACATCCTACTTCTCCAAACGAAGTGTTTCAAAAGAAGATGTAACTGACCCTGTCAACAACAACACCGAACCAGTACAAAATTCCGAGGAAGTTGTCCCGAACACAACTACCAACACAGGGACCTCCAAATCAGGCAAGTCAAGCCGAGTAGACGAGAGCAGTGATAGTTTGGAGGATAATGGCATCCAAATCATCGGGGAGAAGATCAGTGATAATAAAGAGAAGGATACAGATACCGACACCTCCTCTTCCACTCTTCGAAGACGGGCAAAATCTAACGCTTCTGCCAAAAGTGATAAGGAGGCTGGACCACAGGAGACTTCTAATTCCAATCATGATGAATCTGGAACCTCCAAGACTGGTGCAGGGAGACGAAAGAGGAATTTTGAAGAAAGTGAGGAAGTAGAACCGGATGCTGAGGGTGGTCCGATTCCTAAAAGAAGGGGGAGAAAACCTTCCACCATATCCAATGCTTCAAAGTCCTCCAAAGCATCGAATCAAGGTAACCTTAGGCTTAATATTGTTTCTTGGTAGTACTATCTCAATGGTATGGTCTCAATCTTGCAAATAACGAAACTAAAGCATTATGCATATTATCTTTGCTTGTTAAAAAGCAGATTCAACCGTAGATGGAGATATGGATGCCCCAGAAGGTGCCCCCAAAAGGAAGCGAACTCGACAGGATTGATAAACTTACTGATGAGATAGTATGGTCAATATGGACATCGAGTAGGAAACGACAAAGAGGCATTTTTTTTACCACCAGTCCTGCAGAAGTTCTCGGGAGTGTTCACAGAGAATGTATTTATTACACACATTTACGTTTGTCTAAAACAATTTAGCTTTTAGTGGTGATTAATTTATGCATTTAATTTAAGTTTGTTTTGTTTGACTCCTACTAAATCACATTGCTTGAGTTAGTAATTTTTATTCTTCATATTTTAGAAATGAGATGAGGTCGGTGGTGTTAGGTTGATAGGTTAATTTAGCATTAAAAAAAGTGTATTCTTACTGTTGCTTTATCATATTGGTCTTGGTTTTGTAGCAATATCAGAAAAGTTTAAGATTTAAAATACTCCAAATGTGAAATGAAGGATGGAATGCTTTGACTGGACTAGAAGAACTCCAAGCTTTACATAATTAAATGTAAGATAATTGAATCAAACTCACCTTATCAAAGAAGCCTTAACCCTATTATACGTATTAGAAAAGAAGATTGAAGTAGATCAGTATGAAATATTTAATATTTTTGTAATAATTGTAATTGTAACAGCTACCTAATGAATTAACCAATAATAACAATAACCCTTTAGACGGTTAGTTTAAAACAAGTAGATAAAGTTCAAAAAGAGCCTTTAGAGCACATATGGGAAAAGGTAGCTACATTTTATAAAACTACCTTGTTCAAATGCCAAGTGCATAATTAAATAAAAGTATTTAAAAACTTGTTAGTTAGCAATAATTACAATTTGTGTTTAATATATTGTATCATCTTAAATCTATTTGATAGTCTCTACCTTGTGGGAAACCTGACAGTGCGATTATGATCAAATGATCAACAATATCATAATAATAAATATTTATCCTATAATTGATGGAAGTAGAACTGCCTATCCATTTATATTTAAGTGAATGAGAAAGATGAAGACTATCACAATTTAATTGTACATTTAAAATGCTGAATGTTGCTAAATATGAGTTGAAAAAGACTCACTAATAATACTACTTTAATTACATTATTATTATTATTGTAAAACAATAAAGCATTGCTTGAACTATTTTGTTATTATTGTTGGGTTGCTCATTTATATAGGTAAATTAAGCCTTAATCAGAGTTTATTTGTAAATATTTATTCCTCGTTTACGTTGAAAAAAACGTGCATTTCTCCTCTTGTGTTATATTTAGTTTGAATAAAAACGTTTCAAATCGGGATTACCTTATTGACAAGAGTTTAATGATGATGTTTTTCTGGCATTAATTTTCAAAAAGATCTAGAAAATGATATAATACTAATGTTAATCAAGGTGTATAGATGTTAATGTTAACATCGTAATCATAACACGAAAGAAAGTTTCTGAAAGATGTGAATTGCAGATTGGAAATGAATGCTTCGGATGGAGAAAGTTGTAAGCTTGGTCTCCAGATACCCCAAAGTGTTAAAAATGCACCCGGTTAAAGTGTACTTTTGAACTGAATGTAAGTATGTGCAGTATGTAATATGTAAATACACAAGATCAAGGATGAAGGAATGTTGACTATTTGACATGAACTCAAATAAATTAATAATAATCAATTATTGGTCAGTGGCTTAATTGTTAGTTCTGATTCGAGGATCATTCATATCACAATATATGATTTGCAGTTTGCACTGCACATGACAGATGCAACCGAAGTGACTTAGTGATTTTCTTTCGAACTCAGTTAACACCCTGTTTAATGATGATTGCCCTTAAATTACTGAATCAGAAAGCAAGTATTTTAAGCAGAAACAGCAGACTTGTAATTCCAGCTTTAAATGGACTACTAAATCAGGCTCCACCAGTGAATGGGGAATATCCAGCAAGACACAAGTTTGGCACTGCCAAGCATTACAATCCGAAATGGAGGAAACATCGAGCGTTGAAGGTTTGTCGTTGACATTATTAAAATTTACATTATGAGTGATAAACATATTGTTGTCACACGTCATTATCTAGCGTACCAACACCAAGCACTAAAGTAAATACATGACAAATTATTGTAAATTGTTTGATTTGTACCTTTGCTAGGTTGTCAAAGTGGAATTGCCAGATTTCCAGGAATCCAAAGCCGCCACCGATTACACCCCCGACGAAATCCGGGCCAAGATGAAAGAGCGCGGCATGCTCCCTCCAAGACCTTGGATGGAACGCCCGTACGAAATCTCTAGCACTGCGGATATATTTGAGCAGTACGTGCCTCCTGAAGGGGATGGGAAAGCAAGCTACATTTCAACAGAGGTTAATTAACTACATACTCACGTTTCCATTTATTTACTAAATTATGGAAGTGTGATTGCGATCACTTACCTCTTATTTACTTACCATAAAAAATTTGTTCATCCATAGTGGTTATTATTTTTAGGGAGCTAAGCAAACGGCGGAAATCGTTTCAAAAAAGAGCAAGACGTGGATGGCTATTCGGAAAATTAGGCGCTATGATGAGGATTTCGATAGTGCTCCATTTGCTCAGGAAGCTGAGAAGATTTACTTAGCTGTTCATAAGGCCGTAGCTGAGTAAGGATTCCCAATTCCGTAGATAAATTACTTGAATTTTTAAGATTTGGCAAGAATTTGAAATATTAGTAATCAATTTTATAACTTTTTATAAACAGAAAGGATCATATTGGGTTAAGGAATTTGGTGACCGAAAAGGCTTTTCCGGTCAGTCTAATGTATAATTTCATTATTTCATAATTCACACTAAAGTGCGATGCAGTGAGATAATCAATTATTTTTCTGTAGGAAGTTACACATAATATGTATCTGAGAACGATTCATTGGAAGTTTCTACATTCAATTGAGCCCCCCAAAGTTGTCTACGCTAGATGTACGGATGTTATTACTAAAGAAAATGTCTTTGCGCAGATCACTTGCAGATTTTTTACGAAACAGGTAAGATTACACAGATAAAGTTTAAGCCTCATTTTGGTTCTAGACGTCCGAAACTAGATTTGTATTGTACATAACTAAATCTATCTGGTGATGA
This sequence comes from Lepidocyrtus paradoxus, assembly GCA_034696885.1. NCBI lineage: Eukaryota > Metazoa > Arthropoda > Collembola > Entomobryomorpha > Entomobryidae > Lepidocyrtus > Lepidocyrtus paradoxus. The sequence continues at coordinate 1,787 of JAQGAH010000406.1, read as the reverse complement.
CTCACAAATTCTCTATTTTAAGTATTAATGATTTGTTATTACTAATTTTCAAACTTCTAGTCATTGGCCATTTACGATCGGTTCGGACGCTTATCCCACGGTAGCGAGGTTGTAGCCAAAGATGTACTGGAGTACGTTGTGTTCGAGAAACACGTAGCAAATCAGTATGGAATGTGGAGAGTTCATGGGAAAATTATTCCCGACTGGGCGCCCACAAATTTTGAGACCAGCTACAGAACAATTCGAGTGGACTCAGAGAAAGAAGAGACTCCACCTCCTCCGTCCAGTCCGTCCCCTGAGGAGGCAAAGGAAGATAAGGCTCAGGAGGCAAAGAGTCAGTAAATATGCAATATTGATAAAAGAAAATATAATTTAGTAATTGTTTATGACTGTAATAATAAAAAAATGCAAAAAAAATGTGTTTGAACGTATGCGCGAACTTAAACTTGAACGCGAATATGCAGGTATTTACGAATTTGTTTTTGCATATCAAATCAGAACCACTAAAACATTAATTTTAAAATACATTTTATTAATATAATGGCTGCTTTTACAATATTTTACATAATTGATACTTAAAGAACTAAACTTGGAAATTTTGAAAGTTTTACACAAAATAGTCACTTACTTTGCCTCTGCTCATTGTCGCTGGAGTTAAGAAATTATTCGGCTATCGGCTATTCAATAATAAACGTGGTGTTGGTGTTGCTACTACATTTATATTATCTAGTAATAAAAGCTCCCAAATACTTGGGATAGAGCAGAGTAGTAACCAACTCTGCCATTTCTTGTATTTACCATCTAAAATGGATTGGTTAAGCAGTTAAAAAATAACAACCGAACAACCAATTGACTTTTAACGAAAATGAGCAAAGCCGATGTTTAATTAAATTAATTTACACAGAATTACAGTGTAACTGGAAACAACTAGGGAACAAATCATGGAGTTAATGTAAGACAACTTTAACAAGGTTTTATATGAACTATGGGATTATCTCGGAAAAATTATACAATTTAAATTAATGTAATTTGCCTGCATTTAAATGTGACACTGACATTATTCTAGTACTATTACCTCTCTGGAGTAATACATTGAAGGCTATTTTGAAAATTGAACAGAAGCTGCAGTGAATAAAAGTAAATACATAAATGGCTTCTCTGTTTAAAACTACAGCTGGAAAAAAACTGACTGTAATAGTAATCATTACACTATTCAACAAATGGTCGACTTAAAACAACTCTAAGGGCAGTGGTATATAAAGACATATAATAGTCATAGTAAAAATCAATAAAGTTTAACAAATGACACAACGGTCAGCTTGACCGCCTTCTCCATCGGCTCCCTGTTGGTGGAAAATGTCATCAGGGCCACCATATCCCAAGCGCCTTCTCTGGTGCTGGTGGCTGATCTGAAGACGCTGTGTCTCCCGCTTGGCCATTTCCTACAAAAATTAACAATATAGATATGGATGAGTGAGTGCTTAAATTAAATTGTGCATAATTTCCTATTTCATTTCTTCTTTTATGTTGGCAAATAGACTTACCTCGCCTCCGTTGTTACTTAAGATGGTAACAATGCGTTCAGCAGTGAACCACTTCTGACCCTTCATGACGATTGAAGTGGGAGGTTCATGGCTGGCGCCTTCGGCATCTGAAGACCAAACAGTCACAATTGCTTTGGCGTCTAATTTCATCTGTCGGTGGAACTTGTGAGTTGTGTCGATTTCTCCTGCTTTCCGGACCAGAGTCCACCCGGACAAAGCCACTTCCTGAAGGGAAAAAAGAAA
>JAQGAH010000405.1:0-40814 GCA_034696885.1 Lepidocyrtus paradoxus | reverse complement strand
CCCGGCCCGTGCCCGTACCGGGCACGGGCGGGCACGGGGCTACCCGTTGAAACGGGTCTCGTCTTTCAGCTCTAGCTCACTGCTCACCGTCTCACAAATACTGAGAAAATCAAAGGTTTTGGTATAAAAACTTATATCTCTTTAGGGGTTAGGAATTTTCATGAGTCTGTCTGGTAACCAAATTTATTATAGAACTCCCTACATCTCTACACCATTTAGATAACATGCATGCAGTGCATCCAGCTTTATCAGCAAAAACGGTGACCACTCTCATTTGCATACTGTTTGCAGGTAGCAATACTAGCAATCCATTTTATGCTTTTGTAGCTAGGATGGATGTTGTTATTTTTGTCGGAGGAGGACTTACTTACTTTAGAACTGTCTACATATTACGTTATCGTTTATGGACAGAAAAATTCCATCCAATTTAATCAATCGTTCCATCGCAAAGGACGTTCTCCAATGAGAAAAATAATAGGGAGAATTTAGTTTTTTTCAAGATGGACTGTCAATAATGATAGCATAATACTTGGAAGGTCCCTCTTCGCATTCTTTCTACGATACACTATTGTGCGCATCTTTATATCCAACCTATGGTTATTTCTCGGCTCGAGTTCATCTCTGTTCATCCCAACCATGTTATATTGCCTGTTTGATAGGGCTGGCTGTGAGCAGACGAGGCCATTCACTTTGGATGTTGGGGTGTTTGGTTCGGTTGCTTGTAGAGAACTAAATTTTGAGTTGATATTTAAATCAGTGTTTAATTATTGAAATTAGTTGTGTAATACACATTGATTGACTTTAAGTGTTCTATAGCTTTCCAGTCAACTTTAGTTAGCGCTAAAAGTTTTTCATCTTTACTTCCGGTAAGTTAACTTAAATGATTCTTTACATCGCACCTAACATTTAAAGATTGGAGGATTTGCTTTTGGTTTGGCTATTATTGGAGGTTGCTTTTTTGAGATCGCTACCTTATGTGGAGAAAACCTTACCTTTTTGTTAAGCTGACACAGAAAGAACTTTCAATATATAAATTTGGCGTACTGTTTGTAAGTTAGCTCTACGGTAGCGAAATGTTCTATGATTTACACAGTTTTTTATGAAGGTTTAGATGATTAAATACATCGAGTTATCAAACATATTACAAATTCGTCGTTTCATGTGTCATTAATATTTGTCAATTTTAAATTCAGGAAGAAATAAGCCATTGTCAACGTCCAACTAGAAATCTGCGGACCGGTAGAAGGAAGAAAGGTTTGGCCCATCGTCAAGATGGTTGTCAACAGGAGTATTCCGAGGCGAGCAATCATAGCGACTGGAAATGTCAAGAACAACCAAATTCGAAGAATTTGTTTACCAGAAGACATGGTCGAGAGTGAGCTAGAAGGTTTCGTGTCTGTGAACAAATGCACGTTGGAGATTCAGTCCCTTGATAATCCTGACTTTGACTACGTCAAATATGAAGAATTCTGCTATCTCAAAAGCCTCCAGTTCCAAGTTCGCCGACTTCGAAATGAAAGGGCCTCAAAGACTGCAGAAAAACCTCTGAGCAACCAGCCTTCTGAAGAATTTTTGAAGCAGCTATTTGTTGAGCGCTACGGGCCCGTCGACTTCGAAGACCCCTTGATGATAAAAAGATTGGAGGTGATGAAAACTTCAATGGTGGAATTGGCTACTCGACCCTTGGATGCGGAAGATCTCATGAATCGCTTTTTGGATGAATCTATTGAAGGACCTACTGGGGAATTCTGGATTTTAAATGATCAGTATGCTGATGACTTCATAGAGTCAAAAATTTTTGAAAAGTTTACTCCACAAGAGATAGAGATGTTCAGGTCACTGAAACCGGCTGATGCAGGCAGTGATTGGTTCCATTTGCCCAGAGGAGATTTGAGCCGAATTCGGGAGCAGCTTCCTACACCAAATGGCAAGATTTCAAAGAGACCGCTCAAACATTTAAGTGTGTACGATCCCAAGTTTGAATTTTGTTTTAACCGGCCCTACCGCATATTTAATACTTGCGATAAGAGTGGGATTGAAGACCTAGATATTCCTAAACTGACTGCATTCAGAATTCTACAACATCTCAACCAATTTCCAGATGGGGTAACACGGAATGTATTTTGGGAAACGTTTTACGAAGTACATCAAAAGTTTATCGAAATTCCTGATCTCCCCATGTTCCAAATTTTCGACTACCTGCCTAAAGAAGTTCTGATTGTACCGAAAAGTACAATACATCCAGAACTAATCTTTCCAGGATTCCTTGAAGGTGTTGTGGATCCACAATTAATCTTGAAGCGGGTCTGGCACGCAATCATGTGCGTGCTCTCTAGGAGGCCGTACGTGGAAGATGTTGAGCTGATGGATCGTATTGAAAATGAGTTTGGATTTAGATTCCATCCCCGTCATTGGGAATATAATACCGTAGCAGACTTTCTGAGGAAGTGCTTGGAACTTTTTGGTCTCCAAAATGTATTTATAATTCAACGCATCACATTCTTACAAAATCGGCTGTTGAGCACCAAGGACTACTTCTGCTTAAAGGTACCGTGCCTTCTCAAGAAAATGGACGAGCTTGGTAGTGGACTTAAGTGCAAGAGATCCATTAAATACAGGCCCATTCCTGATGACTGTGCCGGAAAAGATTACAAGGTCCGTCATCTTGCAGATCACATTGGCGTTGGAGAATGTCATGTAATGGAATTGCTTGCGCGTTTTAGTACAAGTCGAATGAGTTATCAACATATGCATTTTAGACGTGATGCTGCCATGTTTCAGAAGAGCTTGCAGTAAGCCTACATTTACATTCAAAACATTATTAATTATCAATTTTTATTAGGAGTGGAGTCAATTGCTCGATGGTTTAATATTAATTAATTAATTAATTAATTAATTTGTTTTTCTCATTTAGAGAATTCCCGTGGAATGAACAACTTACTGGTCAACCTCAACCATTCCACTCCCAGCTAGCAGCAGGCATGTACGTGATGGTTCGCCATAATTGGAAGGCACTTGAGTGGTATAGAGCCCGGATTATATGGAGAGATATCAAGACAAAGAAATATTACGTGAGAATAGTCTGAATAGTCTGGCAAACTTAATGCAATCTAGTTTCCGATGTCGAATTTTTTTTTACAAACATTATGTATCTAAATCATCAACTGAATGAAACCTATGTAAATCCTTAGGTTTATGGAATTGACTCCGGCTTTCTGACACATGTGGAACTGAAAAATATCAAATTGATGCCGCTTAAAATCGCTGAACATGTGGCATACGCTGTACCGATTCGATTGAGGATAGGACGCGTCACGAAGCATAGAAAGTTAGCATGGGAAGTTCGCACTGCCAGAAATATACTTGACGATCTTATGCAATCTTATTATTTGAAAGTAGAGTTTCAAAAAAGCGAAGAAAGTGACGCTCTGGTATGTATTAATGGACGAAATGAATGACAAATGCAATATACTAATATTTAATGTGTCGTATCTATCTAAATATTTATATATTAATCATTACGTTATTATTTTTACAATTTTTGTCACTTCAAACCAACAGGGATGCAAAAAGTGGACCACGACAGGGACTCTCGTAAAGAGACGCAGACGACGCTTTTTAATCGAGCATATGTCACTTACTATCGTGCTCTTTTTGAAGATAAAGGAACAAGCTGAGCTTGCTATCGCAAAGGAGAAAGCTGGGAAGAATGCCCTCAAGGAAAACTCACATGACGCTGTAAGATCAAGTGCTGTTGATGCAGACTCACCGAAAGGTGAAGTTGGAAAGAACAAAGACGAGAAAGGAGGCAGAATTACTCTAAAGAAGAAGGAAGGAAGCAGTCTTGTAGTGGAAATAATTAAACCGAACATCGAGTCCAGAATGATTTAAGTTGTAAGTAAGTTAACAAATGCTAATTGATTATTTATTTAGTTAAACACATATTTTTTTCGGATTTTATCATCACAATTATAGTGTGGATAAGGTTAGGATTGTATTTCATATATATGGCTTTGGCTTTAATACTTTTATTGTTGCCCGGGTCCTATCAGTTCCTTTTCTTTTGGTTTTGTATTGGCCTAGTTTCGCATTGCACTCCTGATTTGAACAGCATCGCACTGAAAACCATTGCTGCTGTGAAGCAAATGAGTCCGATAACCTGGAATTATTACATTATTCACATGTTTAATTACTTGCTTGAGGACAGAATGAAACAAATCAAAAAATGTTTATTGTAAAAAAAACATGTAGGCACCTGTATGTATTCTGCTCGGTTTGGGTATGGCGTTCCACAGATAGTGTACCACTCTGAGTACTGTTGCGGTACTTTTCCATTTAGGCAGCTAAAGTCGAAATATTTCTCATCATAGTCCTCTGCACACAAATACTTCCTTCGCTTTGCTTTCTAGAATTAAAAACCAATTAGGTTAGATTATATTTTTTACACTAACTGGGAATATAATTGAATAGCAATATTACTGTCATTTTAGTAGCTATTTATGTAGTATCTATGCTTGTGTATTTACCTCTCCTGTAATCAAAGTGAACATGGTGATTTGCTCCTCCCATTCGTCACAGGGCCCAATTTTCTCATGTAGTCCTACGGAAATTTCGTCCTCCGGATTGCCACAGATAGCCATTCCCAGATAAACAGAATAATGAATGATTAGTCCGATGACAATCTCATTGACTTTACAAAGACAATTTTCTAGACAAGAAAGGAACATAATTAGAACTCATTTAGTAAAAATAGTGTTCAAGAACATTCCATTCAAAACTATTTTGTTTCCGCCAAATACTATATTAAAATGCATATCAATAATAAAATTTACGTGTCTTATTGAACCGAGCTGATGGAATTGGATCCCTGTCAGATCCCCAAGCAATGAAGAAATAAATTGCTACCAACGTGACCACACAATTTTCCGTGTGTATTCCGAAATAGTCGTGAAGGGGATGGTAAATTGGTAGAAACTGTAGAACCCCACCAGGCATTCCGCTGAAGGCGGTGATTACCGTGCATATGAATTCCATGTAGACTCTCTTATCAGATATCCATCTATTCTCACTGTCATTGTTGCACAAAAGCTTCCGGGAAAAGTGGAACATTAGGGTGAAGCTGGCAGCAAAAGTTGCATGAAAATAGTAGGACGTGAAAGGGACCCAATAGTGGCGATCATAGATGTTGGGATCAGTGTCATGCCATGTCCAATGGACAAACTTAACTGCCATGATATCGTACGGTATGTCAATCAAAACCACGCTCAAACCAACAGCAAGGGCGTTGGCCAGCAATGGTAATCGGAGCCGAGAGACGCATACCGACGCTGAGTAGATGAAGGTCGGATCTTTGAATTTAAAGAATGGTTTTCATTAACATTTTAGAGTGATTCGGCAAAAAATTAGGAGAATTGTAATAACTCAATTAAGCTTTGAAGACTAGATAGAAGTCTCACATAAACAGAGAATATGAAGGGGTAGTCTCCGACCCAATAGTACGATTGTGGTTTGCGAATGCCAAAAGTTATTAATCTCTGGAGTCCAAAAGGTCACGTTTTCCACGATCAGTCCATGGAGAAATATCGCAAGCCAGAGCCACCTAAATCGCCCTCCAACTCTTTGTGCTATTGATAAATCAGTCGGAAATTACATGTAAAAACTTTCAAAGTGCAAATAGAATCTCATGCTTTTAACCTTTCAGTTTTCAGTAGTTGGAAGATATACTTAAACATACAGTGAATAAATGTAAGTAGGCCGGTTGCTATAAACGCCCACTCTGATATTAGATAAGTTGGCTGAGCCTTCCACACTTCTCTTGGGTCATTGACGTGTATTAGCCAATCCAATAGCTATACAATAAACAGAAAATATAAAAATTTTTAATTCCATGAGGATTTTTAACGATTGACCGAAATTTATATTTTTTACCCCAGAAAATTTATAGTTGGTGATATCATCACCGAATCCTATAATCTTCTTGTCCATAGTTCCAACTCTTGATGCCCGTGTTTGCTGAGACAAGTGCGAAAGTAAACTGGCAAGGCTAAGCAGCGCAGCGCTGATCTTGATGATATTTTGAGTCAAAGTTAGTGACTGACTATCTTGGATAAAGTGAACACCTGCAGTGCACCTGCTACTGAGCTTCTTATCTTGGTTTTCATGGCCTTATCTGTAATTGACATGTGGGGGTTGTACATTCTGATAACGTACCTAGAAAATTATGGATTTCATATGTATCAAATATTGAATGTTTTAATGCATTGAATTATCTGTCAATTTTCGTGATATAACAAATATCCCAGAAATACATATGCATTTGTGACTTGTGTAGCATTTTCCTGTATATTGGTCAAAATTTTGTTTGGCTCATTCCGGCAGACTATGAAAATAGTTATCATTTCTTTCATATTTTAATAAAAATAAATGCTTTGCCGCTATGTGTATTTACTAACATATTAATGTTTTTCTTTTGTTGTGCAGATTATAAGTTGGGATACTTGAGATGCTGAAAATTTGACGACGCGAGGAAACACTCCAATCGAGGCTTTTAGGTTTTTGAACGCATGTATTTGAGGATTTCTATATACCATGACTAGAAATTAAAGATTATTTGTAAATAGACCGACAACTTACGTAGAATATGTGTAGATAACCATGCTAATGAATGTAATTTTTAAGGTAACCAAGGGTTAGCCAAATATAGCTAAGATAGTCCGAGTCACAGTAGGGATTTATTCATAAACCAAATTTAAATTGGATACATTTCGTAGACTTTTGTGTCCCTTCAAAAAACGCATTTGGGATGGTCGTCGCCGACCCTGTCACACATTCTCAATCTCTTTTTTCTGGAGCTGCATTTTTAATTGTAGGAACAGGAAATAGTATCTAGGAATCTCACGACCTTTGAACCTTACTGTTCTCATATGGCAAATTCAAGCTTTTTGTGTTTTATCATTAACCGATGGACGGATTTTGACCATCTATTGCGTTATACTCCCCGCTTGTAGAGCCTTCTTTAGGACGAACTCGAATGGCATATTTTGTCTGCAACTTTTGATAAGTAGCTCCAGCATGTCTGCTTTTTTGGTTAACCCCTCGGTATTATACTACATTATTTGTAATCGCCGATAGAGTGTAGGGTTTTTATTGTTTTAGTATAGTGAATTGATATGTAAATACACTATAAAATTACACTGTATGCTTCGTGAAAATCTAGTGTATTAAAGTTGGTCTTTCTTGTTGAACTGTAGTTTCTTAAAAGGGATTGTATTTCGGGTTTTGTGAATTTTACTGTTTTTGTAAATTGATGAAGTGCATTAATTCTTACAATTTTATTATATTGACTAGTAATAATAAGAGAATTCTGCTCATGTTGAGTACCGGTGATGTAGTTTACTTATGAATTTGAAACTGTTGATATTATTTCGGAAAATTTAATCTCTAATGTGTACTAGATGTTTGCGGTCGTCAAGTGCGTAGCAACAAATATTCGATACTTTTGCAAGAGTTTATTTGCTCCAGCAAATAACCAGATAAAATGCATAGATTATATGCCACTGGTAAATAATCCGTGTGTTTTTGTGTTGGACAAGCTCTATACGCATCCTGTCCATTCCTGTTCGTTCTTGTTTCACGAAACAGTAGTGAGCAAAAAGAAGCGATTATTTTTGCTTTACACCACAATTTGGTAGCAAAAGAAAAAATAGCAAATAATCCTTGTTTTGGTAAATTTTGAGCGAAAAAATTAACCCTTTTTTTTAGCCTCTTTTTGGTTTATTTGCTACTCACTTGAGGACCGCTGTTGTTTATTTTGAAGTAATTTTCGAATTGCCACTCCGAAATTTTAAAACCACAAGGGGAAATTATTATACTTTGACTTTCTAAGAAATGATTTGTAAATGAGCAATTATATTACGTTATTGGATATGGATTGTATAATATATTCGGATTTGAATTTTCGATGAATTAAAAATTCTCAAGTTAAGTGTTATATTTTTCCTATTGTCAATTGTATTTCGCATCAATAATGATTGAATAAATAATTAGCTACATATGCATACCACTGTTACATATTAACTTAACTCCCAGACAAAATTATTCAAATCTGTATGCTTGATGGGTATTTGAATTGTGATTTATTTATCTACTCAATAAGTTCATAATATTTTGCGGTGAAATTAAATGTGTTCATCAACATCATTATAAGCTATTAAGGTTTACGTATATAACCGGTACAAAGTACAATTTTGAGTTTTCTCTCAACTATACGAAATAAATAGAACATGTAATGTAATCACCAGGGAAAAGGTTATTTACAAAAATAGAGATTATTCGATTATACCGGCTGAACAATCCTACAGGTTTTATCTTTGTGTAATCTTCAGTATCTATTATTACCACGACTGTTGTACGAATTATTTTGTGAAGAGGCTCCTCGACTAGATGTCGGATATCCTCCTCCTCTCCCTCTGCTGTCTCCTTTTGATCTAGTAAATACTAGTGACTGAGTTGGATTCCAGCCCTCGTAACCGTATTGATAGTGCGTAAATTCAGGATGGGTCGGCATATTTGGATTACCGCTTCCTGAGGAATGATTTGAGTAATGTGGAGGTGGGCCTCTTTGTTGCCCACGATAACCCATGTTTTCGTGGCTCTGACTGTTGTTATTTGAATATTGACGTGGTGGTCCTTGAGAATGTTGCTGCTGCTGCTGTTGTTGTTGAGGGTAGGATTGTTGATAGTTCTGAGAAGGCACTGGATAATCGTTTGACTTTTGATACTGTTGCTGATGATAATCCGAACCATGCGAGCGATCTTTTACGTTGGTTGGCCGCTGTTGCTGCTGAGACTGATAGCCACCACTGTAATCTTGTCTACTACTTGAATTTGAACTTGGGGGGTATGAGCGATTTTCGTAATTATCCCTGTTGGACCCACGATAGCTGTCATAGTTTCCCCCAGAAGATTGATTTCGAGAGCTGGCGTGATTATAATCAGAAAACTGATTTCGAGAGCTAGTGTCGTTATACTCGGAAGATTGAGTTCGAGAACCGGTGTGACTGTAATCAGAAGATTGATTTCGGGCGCTAGCTTGGTTATAATCAGAAGATTGGTTTCGGGCGTTAGCATGATTATAATCAGAAGATTGGTTTCGGGCGCTAGAATGATTTTGATCAGCAGATTGAATTCTGGAGCTGGGGTGATTATACTCAGAAGATCGACCCTCGTTGCTACCCCGATTTTGAAATCGGGGTGGTCGCTGAGTTGTATCAGGTTTACTACCTTTATTCTCGTATCGTTGCTGTTGATACGACTCTCGGTCATGATAGCGATCCTGTTCACCACGATCACGTGGACCACTACCTCTGTGTCCCCCTCGACCACGACCTCGTTCATGTCTTCCGTAATATGAGTCATTTCTGGAATCTTTGAAATTTAGCCTCCCCATTCCATCTTCTAAATCTTGAGTTCTTTTACTGTAGTTATGGAATGGAGGACCGTTTGGAGTTTGAACTGGTTTTTCGTCCGCTTTAATTTGCCCTACAATGAAGCCAAAAAGGGATATACTCTTTGTTGGTCTTTGATACTCTACTGGGACTTCTTGTTCTTCATCTTCGTCGTTTCCCTTTCCTTTCTTGCGACGATGATCCTTCCTTTCCATAATTGGCTTCGGTGGCTCCCTTGGAAGGCCCTCCTGGTATTTTTTAGCATCCTAAAGAAATGAAAAAATATTATTTGAAAATCCTTGATCATGATTTAAATGGATGAATTTGATGATTTAAATATGAATGATCTACAAAGTATCTAATGTTACCTTAAGATACTTAAGCGCTTTTTGAGTATTCTTAAATCTGTTCATGGCATTTTCGGCTTCAGTTTGTGTGAAACCTTCTTCCATAATGTCAGTAATTTCTTTATCCAGCAACTGTAAATTGTTTGGAACGATGAAAAATTATGAAGTATTACATCACAATCACATTTCTTTTCTTCAATTCAAAACTATGTAATAGATCTTTAATACAGTTATTTGTTCATACGTGCTTATTTGGCTTTTGAAACTTTTGCTTATTAGCTGTAGCCTGGAGGCCTGAAATAGTTTCATCCCTCTGCATGTCAAATTGAGATTTTGCAGTTCCACCTTGCCCATCTTTTCTGTTGTTGGCAACATCAGTTGTCTATTAATCAACATATAGTTATTAACAATAATTTTATTAATTTCATGAACATTATCCATTCGCTTAACAGGATTACTACTGCAATATACAAATGTATGACATTAAGCACCTTCATTTTTCTAATAAGTGAGACATCAATTGATGGCCTATATCCAAAAGGTTTCCAGGGCGGTGGTCCTTCTCCTTCAACAGCACTCCCTGTGTAGCCCCACTCATGCTTTATCGCCATTTTCTTCTGAATCTCCCATTTCTCATATAATTTCGCCACCTTCCCTCCTATTACCTCGCAGTTGTTCCTATTCAGAACAAAAAGGCTCCCTTGTACAGGAATGGGCTGAGTCGTCCTGATTTTTGTACCTGGTGCAGTATTTGTACTAAATTAAGAATTTAACAAAAAAATAATGCATTATTAACGCCATCATAAATTGGTAAAATGTACAAACTGGAATGTAGTGTCACACCAACGCATAGTACCTAATTCCTGGACAACCATCAGGAACCAAGGCATATCCTTGACTTTGTCCATCCGTCACAGTTAGCTTCAAAGTATGTTTGTCCGAATCATAGGTAGGCTTATCATAAGTGGGGAATGATACATTTGTGACTTGCTGCACTTGCAAAATATTTCCTGTCGGAATTTCCTTCCCTTTTCCTACGCATTGCTTCAAAAACGGCGAGATGTTCTCTATCGTCGTCAGATCCTCCTGCATTCGACAAATCAAAAATTAATTATTTAGACTTGTAGTCAGTATTTACTTAAAGATGATAATTTAAAATTTAAAGTTGGCAATCAACATTGTCACGAGAAAATTATTTTTGACTGTTACATGAATAACTGAATCCATTGTTCCAAGTTTAGGTTATTTCCCCACTAATATGCGCATTAGTGGAGAACGCCTAAACCAGAGAGAGCTCCAATTAACGGGAAAAAAATTAGCGACAGCCGGACCCAACTTTTGTTCTTTGCTTCTCACCTTCAGCTTCAGTAAAAGGTAGGGATTGTATATCTAGGTAGCCTAGGTGGTCTGTACACTCATTTAGGGATATTGAAACTAGACTAGACAGGCACCAAAAGCATTGAAATAGTATACCAGTTTATGAAAAGAAACATCTCATGAAATGCAAAGCCAATGCTCTAAGTTCTCGGCGTACATACATGACAATGAAGGAAGGCAAATCTTATTGCCATGGCCCTACATAAATTTCGCTAGGGAGACGCAGATCTAAGATGGTAACATGTATTATGAAGTTTGCCCTAGCTTGAAATACGGGTTCCCATTCGGGAAGCTTGGATGCACAAGTTCCACATAGGTTTTTTTGGTGGGTGACTGCTGACGTAAACCCAAGCATAAAAGTTGCATACTTTCTTTTCTTGAAAACAAATGGGCTCTAAAACTTCAAGCCACGAGAATATCGAGATTCCTAAAGTGTATGAATTTGTCATGTCATGAAATCTTGGTTCCAGGTCCAACTCCAGATAAAGTATACAGGATTGATTATGCATTGTTTTAATTTTAAACTCGTTAAATCACATCTTCTAGTAAAAGATGTCGATACTTTGATTTGAAGCTCAACGTAAGTCATTTCTGATCGGAATACATATATAGCCTCTCTGTCACATTTTACAATGAATTGCTCTAGACATTTCCTTCTGGAGAAAATGAACTTTATAAGAATTCATGTTTGAGTAAATACTTAAATAAGATTTATTATTTTCGCATTATGAATCACACAAAATAGTAACGTATATTATCTTATTAGTGTACCCTTCTTACTGTGCCCAGTATTGTCTTAATTTAACACCACTAGAGCAGAGCTAAATCTTTTGTCTTAATTGTTGTAACGATACTGTGGACTTAAAAAAATACAGTGGGCAGAATTCATACAAGAAATTACACGATATAATATACAGCTTTCGATTTTCTAGGTATTTTAAAGAGTTATATAACCAGGTTCAAGTAGACTTTTCTTGGGAAAAATAAACCGGCAAAAGATCATCAGTACGTTGCCCCATCATCATCATCGCGGTCATCGTCATCCCCTTCACCATTGTCGAAATACGATTTAAAGTAATCTGTATCCATGTCCATTTCCTCGTCTAAATCTTCCTCCACCTGAAATATTTAACGAATTACAAATTAATTCAAAAACAATTTATTTATTATTGCAATTGTTATATACATATAAATCAGACCTGGATTATTTAATTAGTAAAATTAAAAGATCAAGTGTGCTATCACTTACATCATCCATATCATCCACATTCTTTTCTTCCTTTTCTTCATCCTTCTCTTCGTCATCCTCTCCCCCCTTTGCAGCCGCTTTCTCCGTAGTCCCTTCACGATCCACATCATCCGTATCTGGCAAGTCTTCGATCTTTCTTTTCATTGGTCTCGTATATGCCACTTTACTGACTTGCTTCCTGGTCAAATCTTCGGGGAATCTGGAGTCTGGTAGTTTATGGTGTATATGGGGTTTCGAAGCTAGTACAGACTGGTACTGATCTGTATAGCGATCCAAGTAGAATCCACTCTCTTGCTTTGTTGCGTGGGGGACAGAATAATTGCTTCGGAAATAATACGCCAGCTTATTGTATTGATGGACGGTTCCCGCGACCTCAGGCTTCAGCTTCGCTGCTTTATGGGCGGGTGGATATAGTGGAGGCAGTATAGGATTGAGGTTATCACTAACATTCGTAGGATTAGTGGCACCTTTGAAACCACCCCTGGCCGTACTCCTTCCCCTTCCAGCACCAAGCCGCGACTGTTGTCTCTGCTTATTAAGTATGGAGGACACGGACCTCGGCTCATTTGGATTACCTCCGGTCGCCATTGCGAGTAATTTAGTATCTATCCTAATCTGGACCATTTAGTCTTCCGCTGCCGTAACAGTTAACTTTGTAGAAGGGACAGGAACTGTGATAATCTCTTCTTCCGCTTCTTCTTGGAACTGTTCAGGGTCGTAGATTACCTTTAGAATTAGGGAACAACTTGGGCAAGTGGCGACTTCTTCACCGTTTATCAGCTCTTCCTAAAAATACAAAACAAAAACAAGACACAGTTTAACTCAAGTCGTTAACGATAACACAAAGAACACCTTAATTAAGATACGATCACAAATACATATTCACTATTGACAATGGATAACCCCCCCCCCCCCCCCAAAAAAAAAATTACCTTTGTAATTAGGAAGCGATCACCACAAGGACAAGGGTAATAGTAGGTCTCAGACTCTTCATCCCATTCAAAATCCTCGATCTCCACCTCGTCGTAATACGAAGTCATGGTCTTACATACCTGAAATCAGGTCCTTAAACCTAATTCCACTTTTATTATTTGTAAATACAAGTACCGGACTACAGATTATGACTTGGTGTCTCCTAGCTAAACTAATGTGAATTTAAGAACAGATGCAACATAGTTAAAAAGGAAAAAAAGAAGAAATCAGCAACTTTCACAATTACATAATCCGTGATTTAACTAAATGTTTAATTTTAAACAAGAGCAGCGTTTATTTGCTAGTGAACAGTGAATAATTGATCACGAGAAGGGACAAGAAGGCTGATGAAAGTGTTTTTTTGATAAAAACGTGCTTACAAGTGTAAATTCACAGTTTTTAAAATCCGCGGGTATGGATGAGATACTCTATGACTATTGATGATGAATTTATCCTATCCCGTCCAATACTACCTACTCTTGCATGTTTTGTGAACTAATGTGAAGGTTGAAGGTCTGTCATACATATAAACAATGAACACATGTTTTCTCAGTAGTTTGATGCTGTTCTGGAGACTGGAGAGGAGGAATGAACAATCCTTTGTTTCTCAGTTTAATTAATTTTTGTTCAATTTAAAACATTTTGTAACAGTAAAGTTTAAAAGTTAAGTGAGCGCATAAAGACCGAGTGTTTTCAACGTCTTCTTTAAGTGTAATTAAACATGGCTACTCCTAACCAGGTATGGAATTTTAAGAAAAATAATTTTTATTTATTAATTATGGATTGTTAATTAATTTTGCTAGGTTCTGTTTAAGTTTGAAGGGTGTTTTGTATTTAAAAAAAATTGAATGGGAGTGAGTGGAATTTGTTGACTGTAAAGTTTCTAATTGGGGTTTAGTGAAGAGCAATTAATTTAGGATGATGTTCTATATTGTAATGAGTTTAGATATAGTATCATTTAATTTTTCCTAGTATTAGATGTATCAGTTTTATATTAGTAATGTAGTATAATGAATGTAACCACATGATTATCAAGGTAAAATCATTGAGTAAATGGATTATAAAATAGTAAATTTCAATTTATTTGTGCAGGCCCCCGATCACCGTCGGAAGTGGGATACTGAGGAGTATGAACGGTTAGCAGCGAAACGACTAGCGGAGGAGGAGGGACTTCTCAAGGACGACGAAGAGAAGCATGGAAAGAAGCGAGAATTGCTGAAGCAACGGGACTACAAAGTCGATTTAGACTCCAGATTAGGGAAGTCCATCGTGATTACGAAAAATACACCAGCCTCCGCTTCTGGTGGTTACTATTGCAATGTTTGTGATTGTGTGGTTAAGGATTCCATTAACTTTCTGGACCATATCAATGGAAAGAAACGTAAGTTCAATAATATGATGCCGTCTCCCAATTCAACTCACTGACAATCATGATGCTATGTATTCCAATATGAATGCCCGATATAATTTTTTTTAAAGTATGTCCAACTATAACAAACTATATTTTATTGTTTAATTACGACCGACTTTAGATCAAAGAAATCTGGGGATGTCCATGCGGATCGAGCGATCATCCCTTGACCAAGTTAAACTGAGGTTTGAGGTGAACAAACAGAAACTTAATGAGCAGAAGAAAAAGTATGATCTTGACAAAAGAATCCAGGAGCTCCATGAAGAGGTATGAATTGAACCAATGATTAACAATTAAGACTAGTGTATGAAAATATTTTTATTGAATCATTAAATCGTGCAGTGCGCAGTTAAGTAATCCTTATGTTTACAATTTTTTGACATTTCAGGAGGATAGAATGAAAGAGTATAGGAGGGAAACTCGACTAAAACGTAAGAGGAAGGCGGACGCAGAAAGCACAGAGACAGATGTGGATGCTGACATGGCTGCGATGATGGGCTTTTCAGGGTTTGGATCCTCAAAGAAATAATTCCTATTACATACTCTTACTCTTACATGCATAATAAAACTGTTTTTTTTTTCTAAATAAAAGAAATTTTTGTAGTCCAGTCCATTCGTAGTAATAATATATATATAAAGACATGGAAGATGACATCATTATAATGGTATTATTCAGAATCACTTTCATTTTAAAAAATGATTAAGATAAACCAACACTAAAATATTACTGTAAAACTCACTTATTTTTTTAAAAAAAGTCTCCTTCCTGCATATTATCTAACATTTGCAATACATCTTAAATTAAAATCGTACATATACATACGTAATATACAACATGAAATCTCCCGACTATTATTATTGCTAAGTAAATAATACGCACTATTTTTAATTAACAATTATCTCGCCACCCCCATTCTGCTGAATGGACTGAAGTTCATTAACATTATTGTAGGCATCAATGTCAATCGTTGGAAAGTGTTGTGGGTCTATGTCAACCTCGTGAATTTCAGTGATGATCGTCGAGGTGGGCGTCATTTCGCTAATATCATCCACTTCATACACTTCTGTTATCTCGACGTTATTGTCGCAATGGTCCAGGTAGTAGCATTCCATCATAGCATCTTGATGACTGGTTACTCGGAGAACTCTTTCGAACGTGTCTTCATCATCATGGTCGCCGAGATCGAGGGAGTGCTGACGATTACTGCAATGGTATGTAGTGGGTAGTACTGGTAGACTCACGGTTTCACTGGAGTAGTACAAGAGGACAATAAGTTAGTAAAAACCGTATTCAAAGTTAAATATATTCAATGTGACGTTTATATGCTTATTAAAAAGGAGTTGCTTACCAGTTATCAATATTTAGTGTGAAACCAAAGTTCATTTTATTCAAGATTGATGGTTTTCGTTGGTGGTTCACCACATCTCGTGATTTAATAGCTGTAAATAAAAACAAGCAAATGAGCAATTGATATAATTTAGAAAAAGAGAGAGAAAAAATCGGTCTAATCAAGATGAGTTAGTTAGAAAGGAAACCGTTAATAGATAAAACGTGAAATGAGCAGGCGAAGCGAAAATAAAAAGAACTAAAGAAAGATGGAAATACGACGACCAACAATTGTCATCAATATCTGACAGTGTTGGTGGTATACAGTTTTGTTTAGCAATAACTAATAATCAAATTCGGCTATAAAAAGAAGGCAATTCAAATTATGCATGTAAGGTATGATATAATATGCCAAATGTTAGGTTGTTTTTGGGGAGAAAAAGACATGTCATTTTACTTTATGCTTTAACGATGTAAAATTTGGAAAAACCATTTGAACATTGCGAAATTTGATAATTCCGATGAAATAATGGAAAAATGTGAGCAAAAACTCATACAGGACAGAGGCAAAATATTTATATGACAAGTTAACATTATAATTTACTTTGGGACTTGATTCTTTTTATAAACAAATACTTTTATTTACTCTAGCTGTCGAAACTATACTGGTTTCTTCATCAGTACAATGACAGAAAAGAAAAGATAACAGTTGAACAATAATACATGACAATAATTCATTCCTGCATTAATGGTAAAAACCTTACGTTATATGATACTGTTTTATTGTGTTTTAACTGGCTTGTAAAAATGGATATAATTAATCATGGAATATTACTAATGTTACATTAGTATGGTTTTTGCAGTCTTTATGGTACGAACGGAACAACAATGGTGTAAATGATTAATACCTGTAAACACTTGTGGCTAATAAAATTAAAATCTAATCTAAACCAATTCTAATGCTCATTTCACGTTTCACTAACGTTTTCCTTGTTGATATAATTCTTGTTACGTCGGAACACATGATTAACGAACTTAAATTGCTTCATTTTGCTTATTATGTTTGCTAAGCAATTGTTCCGAGATCATTCATTTTTCCGCATTCGGTTTTGACTTACCATGGTCATACTCGGTAATCGCCACCTGACAAGTAAGTTTAGCTGAATAGGTGGATGGAGAAAGGCTAATGTTGGCCAATGTTCTGGCTATAAGCTGTATGATGGCTTCGCTTAATATCTTCAAATTGTACGTCAGCTTGGGGGCAGTCTCAAAGATTTTCAGAGCAGTTGCGTATGCAATGTCTGCTGGGAGCAAACATGGTAATGTCATTAGCGAGAGGATCTTGTGAGAAAATAGCCAATTATACAATCCTTTGTTCCCAGACTCAATAGCGTCCTGTAATATTGTGACTACAGTTTCAGGTAAACTGTCCAGTAAGGCAGCCTAAAAAATAAAAATTAAATAAAGAAAATCATGCAGTAACTACATTTAAAAAAATCATAACAACATGAACATGCCAACAAAAATCCTATTTATCCCCAGGGCTCTAAAACAAAATTTCATGGACTTAGGTCCACCCCTTAGCTTTGCAGACATTGACAATGAAACACTACTGATTAAATTATAAAGAACTTGAAAATTTCGCAGCAAAATTTCCGCTCCATA
The DNA here is from genome assembly GCA_034696885.1 of Lepidocyrtus paradoxus. Classification (NCBI taxonomy): domain Eukaryota; kingdom Metazoa; phylum Arthropoda; class Collembola; order Entomobryomorpha; family Entomobryidae; genus Lepidocyrtus; species Lepidocyrtus paradoxus. The sequence goes on along the minus strand of JAQGAH010000405.1, from coordinate 23,020 downwards.
GTCATTACAAGTTACGTAACCGCTCAAAATACTGAATCTAATAAAAACTCTCAGACAGCACCGTCGGCGGAGTGACTGGAATTTTCAAGTTATTATTGTACTCAATGCCATTTTTATTCTAGTCTAGATGAAGCCCATATTGGCTCTCAAAACTGGCTGTCTAGTCTCAGCTAAATTGATTAGTTGGGGAAGGGGAAAAATAACATTTTTAAAACAGCCAACTATAGTAGTTTGTTTGTAAATATAGGATGGAGAAGAAAATATCAGTTGGTCGTACCTGTTTCTGGACTTTGCATTGATGACAGGATTCTTCAGACATTATTTTCTCATAATTTTTCGAAGCCATTTCATCAAGTTCATCTCCCAAACTGGATTGCTGTGGCTCCATGGTCATGCAGCTTACACATCCAATCAAGTCATTCCGGGCAAGAAATCTCAATGTATCATCGAATCCTTGTTGGCACATTTTTGACAAAATTTCAGCCTTGGGTGGGAACAGAGTTCTTGAGAAACGGTAGAGGTTCTGACGGGAGAGCTCAATTGAAGTGTTTGACAAGTTAACCTGAATAAACGTCCCAAAAAGGATTCACCATTAAAACCCCAACTCTTACTTCCAGCCCTGCTCAAGGTTCAATCGGAAACGTAGAAATTGAGAAAGGAAAAGGAAACAAAATGGATGTAGCAAAGTCAAACAACCGTTACAACGGTAACGGTTGACAGGGCGACAAAACATATAAACATGCAACAGATACAAGCGGATAAGAAATTCTTTGGCAAACCTGCATCAGATTAACGGTTTTATCCCTTGGGCAAACATCAGATTCCCCACAGAAGGGGGAAACGGTAATAGTATTTTCATCGAGAATAGGTAAATTATCACTGTAGCAACCATCCATATAACGTACACCTTGGAATTTTGGGGGTAGCCATCCAGAAAAGATGGGAATGAACCCAGAACATAGAATAGCCTGTGCGTTTCATAACAAAAACATACATATTTTTAGCATGCTTCTTGCGACAACACCGCATTTGCAGATTTAACTGGTCATAATATTTCAATTCCAAGGCCAACAGAGTAACACTTATCGTGTGCTTTTTCTCATCGTTTCAAAGAAAAACAACAATTTCTTGAAAAAAAGAAAAATTCATAGAACAAAATTCTTGCCATCACCTATTAGAAATTTTGACGGGGTTCAAAATGATTTTTCCATACTTATTTTAGTCCATGCAATACCTCCGAGCACTAACAACACAAAAAGCAAATAACACTAGAAATTCAAGTTTAAGCAAATAACCATCAAAACTCCAAGCAGGCAAAAACCAAATTTCAATGGAAGCAAATGTACATGCAATATTGTCAGACACCGAAATGTCACCACAGAAGAAAAGACAGGAGAAAATAAGGATTTTCAATTGGAAATCGGAAGATCATATATTACTACGAATCAAAATAAAGCTCCATCTCCTTCAAAATTAACAAACTAACATGGAAGAGGCGTGAAGAATCGTCGACGGGACATATATCCGATTCCCCGCAAAATGGGCTCACGGACACTGTGAACTGGTCTATTGCCGGTAGGTTATTTGTGAAGCCGCCATCCATATGTCGCGTCCCTTGGTAGATCGGTGGCAGAAATCCAGAGAAGAGCGGGATGAATGCGGAGCATAGTAGAGCCTTCATATTGAAAATTGTTTTCCAAGATAAAATATATTCCAAAAAATACATCCAAATCCAAAACTTAATTATAAAAAAACAGCTTAAAGTTTTCTACAGACGTGATTTTAGTTCTAAGAGCATTCAAACATCAAACGGGGTGAAAAGTTGTGAGTGAGTGAAATGCTACGAATCAAATTATGTCTAGTTTACATTGCTACAACAAGACTACCTTTTCATAGTTGTTAATATCGACACTTTTACGAATACAAACCGATTTCAAACTTACAGGTACATATTCCATCCCAGTAATTTTTCTACAACCCGAAATATCTACTTACATGAAAGAGAAGAAATCTAGAGAAATTTAAAAGCAAAAGTGGGGTCGTGTTCCAGATATTGGGGTAGATCCAAGCAAGCAATGTGAAATGGGGGTGGGATAAAAATATCCTGCGTATTATTGCTTGCACAAATTAGTAGCTAGTGAAGTAGTTATATATATATATATATATCATATGCTTCCCAAAAGTGGGTTTGGTTTAGGCTTAATCGAAATTCGATAAGCTTCAGGTTAGGGCCAACTCAGAAAGAGAAGCATGTAATTATTTAATTAGTCCACTAATGAAAGCTCCAATTCCATAGCTAATGTTAATGTCATTCACTGACAATTACACAATAAGACTCTTAAAATAAAACTTCATCTTAATTCATACTAGGTGTGGTCATGGTTATTAAACGCCTATATTTCAACTGAATTGTAAATGAAATGTTTTCGTGAAAACGAAATCGAAAACTAAAAAAAAAGGTTCGAATTTTTATTTTTAACTGTTGTTTAGCTACGCTGTTGCCTTAAATTCAGATGTTTGAATACTATCCATAATAACTGTATGTCTTCAAATGACAATTACCTGAATCAGTTCTTCACGCGTATTGAATTGAGAAACAATCACGTTCTGTCGGTCAAACACTCTTGTCAGCGAAATATGGAGTTTTCCGTTCACTCGAATATGAGCATCTTCAGGGAGGATCTGTATAAAGATAAATAAAAATTGTCACTTTTCCAATAAAACCATTTGCTACCATGAATCATCATTGTCAATCAACTCAGCTGTCGTTATTATTTGCTCATCTCGGTACTAAACCTCGTCTTTGTTTTCTCCACAGGAATGTCGTTATTTATCACCTTAAGTAAGCAACCCAACCTCAGCGTCATCCTCATTATGTCACTTAACATTATTTACTCAAAGCAAGTATTTACTTTGTTATTATCCCAGCCAGTAATTTTTGAGGGCATCGCGCATCGTACGATCGCCAACCCACTCTTTCGAGAACGGAATTGTGATATTTGTCAATTAACAAAGATGATTAGAGCTAAATAACATCAAATAACAAGTCCCTTATCAGCATTTGCAACAAAAACATGGTATTTTTTCCTTTATATCTGTCGGGAAAATGATCCAGTTGAAAGTGAGCTTAAAATAAGTACATTTAAATCCATTAAGATCAAGACAAGAAAGCAGCACTGGAGCTTTAGCCGATTCATCCATGCAAGAAAAAAAATATCATTTCTTCATTACGAGCGATGATGAGCTATCGTTGACACAAGGATATTACAAAAAAGAAAGTATGTCAATAATCTCGACGCTTCCCCCAAATCATAAAAGACATAAACTCTAAAGCAACAATCTCGACAAGGAGATGATCATACTAGCTGAGGAGAAGTAAATGACCCATAACCACAATCTCATTTCCTTGACCATATCTCCTCCGTCTCAGACAGAGGAATAACAACAAAAAACAACTAAGATACACGTGCCTCGAGTTGGATTATATATCTACAGGTTTATAGGTTCCTATAACTCATTCGTTTACAAGTAACAAACTCCTCATCTCATCCTTTTTTTACCTCAAATCGCAATAACAACGATATGATAAGTCAATTGACTTTGACAGAAATGGCGATATCGTCATCATATTTATTTCTGTATTCCTTACCTTTTCAAGCCCATCGCTCAAGATCTTCTGGATATTAAATGATGGACTAAATGGGCCCAGGGTTTTAGCTCGGGCTAGCGTGGCAATGCGCAGCACATCTCGGGTAATTTGTCCTGTGAACATGAAGAGAAAAAATAGTTCCAAATTAGATAATTCTCTAGGCATTATACATTCCTGACTCGTCTGGCAAATAGATTAATTTATGGCGCACTTAGAAGTTACATTCGACTTATCCTGGCGTGTACAGCCATTCCTTATATATTGCGTGTGTTTGCTTAATTTACAAATGCTAATGCGCATTACTCTAACTGAGGATCTGGAATGCGTTCCTACATTTTGGCAGGTTTTTTTTAACAACGCCATTTTTTTGGTGTCTGGAGGTGTGTTACAAAATCATGTTCAAAGCTTCACTCTGATAGGTCCAGAGAGGGGTTTGGCTCAGAAAAGAAAATCTCTCTTTTCAAAGCTACGATGCAGACAACAACAATATCAACGATGATGACCAATATGAACGAGTAATCGTGTATGGCATGACGATTGAAGATATTATCTAGACAGTGGGAAGACAGGTACCTACTAACAAATTAAGCCTTTACAAAATTCCGCAGATGAATTGCCTAGCGTATCTACCAGCCATAAAAGATAGCAACTTACTTACAACTCATGAATACTTATATCGCTAGGAAATGGTAAATGCGCAGTTATTTTGTCCCCAGCTCATTTTGTCTCAAGGTCTTCTCACCCTCACCACATACAACAGGAGTAACAGTGCCAATGTTATCATGACGTGATAGTTTTTTTTTGGTAGAGTTGATATATACATAAGTATAGCTTGTAAGATGATACAGTATTCTAGTGTCGGAGGGAACCCTCCTCCCTCCAATTAATTCCAAACTCGAGCAAAAACAACCTCAGAGTGAGTGAATGCGAGACAACCTCAATATCTTCAGCACCATTGATTGAGAACGAAAAGAGGTATAAAGGAAGCTTAGCTAGTTGCACCAGATCCATGTTAATGCTGCCTCCGCTACCAAGCTTAAAATTGCAAATAAATGGAGGGCTGGTGGTTTTTTCATCAAAGGGGGCCTTTTTAGACGAAAAGTTGTTAAAATGTACAAAAGAATATGTATAAAAAACCATTTTTTGCAAGTCTCTTAATGCCCTCAAAGTATAGCAAAGTTTTATCAAATGAAAGCACTTGAAATGATTCCCTATTCCCTGCTCACGGAATTCCAGCTACAGCTATCAATCCATCTCCAATTATATTTGCTCCTTTGTTCCCAGCACGATAATACTTGGAATCGTGCTATGCTATCATTTTCTTCATAATTGCCATCTTGCACTACGTCGTAGAATAAACAATTTTATCACTATATTTTCAACGAATTTTATCTCCACTGCTTAATCTTAGCTCTTGGATGCATCCACAAATTCTTTCCAAATAGCATCTACAATATTTACTTTTGCATGTCAATTAGTGTCACAAGAGCAGAGAGATTCTTCTCTCCAGCAGTAATTTGCCAGCTCAATGAACCATTACTCACAAGTGATGTATGTAGTTCACTCGAGGACATGAACGAGCCTCAATCCAAACACATAACTCATTAGCTCCATTCACCTTCAAAGATTCCAGTCTTATTCCAATAAACAGTTGATATTGCTAATCTGGTGGATTTTATAAATACGATATAAAGATACTGGCATGGCATCAATCCTATAGGAGCCCCTCCTCAACATCGATAATCTTTCGACCCCTTTGCTATTAAAAAATCGAGCAAAATATGAATAAACAGCAATCGCATCATATTATCTGGAAGACGATAAAATTCAATCTTGTCGCCCTCGACAAGGAATTCATTCAGCATCATCAGAGCCATAAGACTCCACCCAAATCATGAAGAGTCACAACACAAGAAGGGAAGCATTGATAACAATCCAGTTGCATGTCCTCAAGTATGCAATTAATTTTATAAATTAGGACGCCGTCCTAACGCAGAAGTCATTTCTAGTATCGTCAAATGTTGCCGTTTTCAAATCCATAACCAGCACAGCTTATCTTTGTCCAGTCAACATATTTTCGTTTCAAGAGCTTTTCTTATCATCGTATTTTCTTCAAATTGGCAACTTATGAAAGGAAAAATATATCCACACATTAATGCAGCTATCTGGAACGTTATCTTGGTGTCATAAGCATGCCTAATGGCTATACAATGTTATCGGGCGAAGGATTCGATGAACTTCTTACGAGAACGCCGCAATGCGCCATGGCCATTTCGTGACATTTTAAACTTATTTTGAAAACGAAATAAATAACAAGTGAGACATCAAGTGTCTTTACGAAAAAAATATTTTCCATGTGCATGTCCTTTCATGATAATCCTTTGAAATTATATTCATACAGCTTTAATTTGAACAAAATCATAAAAAATAGTTGGGATGAGGACAAATTATTTAATCCTTAATTAAAGAATAAGAAATACTGGTTAATTATAAACAACCATAAATATATGTCATGTTGAAAAAATACTTTCTTGTAGAGATTACAAAATTTTACTTCCCCGATAAGATAATTTTTCACACTTCCGTATATTCATATTTCAGTTTCGTATATCATCTTCATATCATTATATCGTCATATAACAGTCATCGTTTGACATAACACCATTACATTTCTTAGTCTTACTGCCCTTACCATGATTCAATGAATTGCGAAAAGACACAGGACATGACATGACATCACCACAAGACAAGCACCCATATCTAAACTATTCAGCAAGTCAGCCGCAGGACCAGAAGCTCGCACAAAAGATTGGAAAGATAACTCTGGTGACACAGTGTAGCAAAGCCATTGGCCAGGATAGCTCGTCATCAATATTAGCAAACAAGTGTTGCTTCTTCTATAAAAACGTGTGCTATACTATAAATGAGGTGATATAGAAATGACATTCTCCAAAGGTTTTTTCGTCTTCTAAGCTTCGTCTAGCCATAACCTAACATTGTGTGCTAAAAGGACTTTTAGTGAAAAAATGAAAATTCACATTTGACGTAAGAAACATCCAGTGTAGGCCAACAACATTTTTCTTCAAGTATCCTTAGATCATTAGCAAAAGCTTTAATGACGACAATAATAATATTTTGGGCTATAAGTTGGAGGAAGCACGAGAGCAAAATGTAAAATGATGGATGTTGCATAGCGTGGCGAAATTTTTTTCTCAAGGATTTCCAGTTTCCAGTAGCAATATAAGCCATAGTATTGTGTGAATGTATTTACGCTGTATGAACATGGACATGAATGACTATGTCTACACGACTTTCATTATTTTTCACAAAGGTTAGTTAAGGTATTACTTGCAAGCGTTTACACTTGAATTACAACAGAGGCTTGATATGACATCATTCCTTTTGTTAGCTGATCCATGCATTGTTCCAAAAGGGAAGAAATTTCAACAATATTCTCATAGAGCTAGCATCCAGGTAGTTACGTCCAATGGAACGCAAACGCATGACGTTCGTTCACGACGCCAAAAACACTGAATGAATGACTGAATTCCCTTTCACCTCCAACTACGATTACCTCTTGTCACATTGCCAGTCAAACCAAGTCAAGCTGAACAAGCAATGGTTCTGGCTGAATGAATCTGACGTACAGGAAGAAGCTGAGTTTTTGTAATAATCAATCAAGTTACAACTGCAACATGCGATCCCAATGGTAGTTTGCTAATCTAGCATGTAAACTGAGGCATGAGCTAAATATAAAATCGGAAGTGTAGACGCAAATGAATAATGCCAAAAAAAGTGTATGGATTGTTAATGAATTTCATAAAATCCCAATTTAGTGTTAGGTTAGCTGCTGCAGCGCAGACGATACTACCCTTACATTCGACAACATTAAATACTGTGGGGTTCCCCAACGTCCTTAGAAATAACTAGCAAACTATTGTATTAATTAGGCGGACTACATCAAACAGTTAATACGTCAGGACTTATTTGAATAGAAGCTCAAGCATAGTAGTCATTTCCGTCAATCTTTCTTCTCTACCTTTACTAGTTACAAACATCGTGTTTGGCAAGCATCCCTCATTCCAATTCCCAACATTTTTATCATGATCACATTTAGCTTTGTGCCAGATAAAGTTATGAAAAATTAGGACTCTCTTGATTGCAAGTTGATAGGGTACACAGTAGGCTGAGGTTTCCTGCTAAATTATTTCACGTTACCAGCAGCCAGCCACACAAGCACCTTCCATGAACGATGGATGGATATCACGTTTAAAGAGAATGCTATGAACATGGGGCTGATTCAGTCATTTCGTGATTTCATTTTTTGTTTCCTTTCTACCTAGAAGCCCATCAAGTTTTACCTACCAATCTCTATAATGAAATGACAAAAAGATGATATGAATTTTTTTTAAAGAGCAACAACTCCTTTACATCAATTCTGTCTGCCCTTTCATTTAGATTGTCAGGACTTGATGTATCACTTTAAAGGTTGTTCCAACATGCAACATGGAGTGCAGATGATGATAATTTGCGAATGATATAAGCATGATCATCAGCACTGGTTATTAATCATAGATTAAATACACCTGCTCAGCAGCCCGCAAATTTGTTTTATGATCAAACAGCCCATCTGTAATATCGTGATTGATAAGGAGATGATGGCGGATCTACAAAGGTGAGCGTTGCGTTATCTACATCAATCAATTCAAAATTGCTTAGTATGAGTAGGTACATATATTTATATAACTTAGAGAAAAGTCGAAACTACAATTAAATTAATTGTCAATATATAAGCACCACATGGCTGACAAAATCTCAGATCAAATTAGCAATCATAGGTACTTTACTCCTAAAACTAATCTAAAGATGAACTACTGATAAATATGGGGGACTCTGACGTTTGGATTTAGGACGAACTCCAACGAACCAAAACTAGAACTTGGACCCGGATAAACTCAAACAGCTCAACTATTATCCACCTTGATTATGTCATTTCCCTTTAATAACTCTTTTCATGTTGCATTGTGTAAAGGCAACTATGTTTTTTGTATAAGTAGATATGGAACGGAGGTTAAGTAATGATGCCACATTTAATGCCCAGAGAAGTGCATACTATCCCATTACAGGTGGAATAACCAACCTCTTAAACACTGCCATTTGACAGACATAGACAGAAGAGGAGCAACGCAAGGTGACTTTTGCACTTGTGAGACGAGGTGATTAGCTCGTTCACTTTTGCCAAGGGCAAACATCGCTGGATATGACGATGATGACGCGGAGCATATTTGATTACAAATGAAATTTCATCCCACCATCCTCATATCACGCATCCCCCCAAATATCATATTTTCTGAACACAAAAACCCAGCACAAAAAATGTACAAGAGTAAGAAAAAAACCATGCATTTTGTTAAAGCAAATAATCATATTAAAAAAATATTCTCATCATATATATGTAACCCTTTCTTCTATACATTCACTTCGCCAACATGCATCAACTTTGGAATTCCCTCCAACATCACTATGGAACCGGCCGACACAACATAAACCTAATGTGATTCATTTATTTCGAGTTATGAATAAAATGCTGGCGCAACGAGGAATAACCAATGTCAATTAGCGGTGCGATGTACTGTGGAAACCACATAATGCTTATGAGTCAATCAGTCATCGTTATCAGTCTATTGCATTCCTTATATGTTTTCTCGAGTTGCATCAGAGGGGAGAAGTCGAGGACATGGAACTTTAAAATCCAAGTAAAAAATACATTGGAAAACCGCAGCAGTAGGATGCAATCCATGAACAAACTTATTTTGTCCAGTTCAATTTTCTAATGAAGTTACTATAACATTAAATTACAATCGTTTCAATCCCCATCATTCCACGTTCTTTCAATTACAACATTGCTAGACTGTAGACTGATTGAATAATTAAGATTCTTTCAAATCCCCAATGTTCCATGCAAAATTGCGTAATCCCCTAATACTAATAGCAGCCCATTATCACCGCATTTAAGCTTACATTGCAGTAATGCAATAATTTACCATGATTAACTAACAACCCAATTTACTCCTACACTCACCCCGTATGCGAATATAACGAAGATCCTTCGGCAACTGTTCATTCAACCAATATTACAAACCCACATGAAGGAATTAATATAGCGAACCCAAGATGCTACATTTAATACACCAGTTACCTAACAATTCACAATTGGCATTGGCACAATTAGCGCCACCACCATACATAAAAAACATTTTAACTAACAAAAATCCATTACTAGTGTTAGTCGTGTGCGCAGCTAATGTAAATCACACAGGGTTGTGATCACCAGCAAAGGAGTAATGAAAAGACTACTCAACAAGACAATTTAATACGAAAACCAGCCTAGTTGCCAACTGTCGACCGGAATCAACTGAATGAAAACTTTACATAGAGTTAGCGCAAAAATGGAGGAATTTCGTACTGTGATCGCGCTCAACCTTGATATATTATCGTATCATACATCAAACATCAGGTTTAACTCGCGAATTAGTTATTCAATCGACTCATTCAACGTCCCTAACACTAATGTGTGTTCACGCTCATACGTGCATGACGCTATAGCGTACATAGTCATACCAAAACATGACTGATTACGATGATCATTATGTTTCTCTTGTAGAAAACGCTGAGAATGCAGAATCCTAAATAAGTAACGGAAAATATCGAAATGAGTTTATCACTGGCTACTGTTGTTCAGATGTCTTTGCACATGCACTGTGAATGTGAGCTGAATTGAAGTGATTGTCGACCACGCTGCAAATTAAATTGTCAACAGGAATACAGAGCTAAAAAAAATTGCAAACAAGTGCAACCTCATCCTTTGTTCGTCAATTTAGCATACATTGTTAATACTACTACTGACTCATCATAAGCCCCCACGAATAGAGGCTCACCCATCCGCACCTCGTAAAAGTCATGAATCCGAAACGGTTAAACGAACCAATTAATTAAGCTCAACCATCAAAATATTCTTGTTGGTTGGCATCTGACATGAACGAAATGTAAATAAAAAGGTAGAGTAATCACAATTTTTATGCGCGTGCTTAGCGGATCCCATATTTAAGATGAGACAAGGAAACCGTTCATTGTCATGAGTCTTAAAAACTTAAATCGCAGGTATAAAATCATTACTGAAATATTACACAAAGCTACAGCAATTGTCATTGTAAAATCTCATTCAGTTCTGGGTAGTTATGAATTGATAAATTTGCAACTGCAATTATCAATGTCATTCATAAAAGTGCAGAATTCGCAAAAAATAATAATATTGCTGACATGATATCATACCGCACGTGCACGTGCTATTTTTTTAACTTATCAAATTCTTATCAATGTGAATGAAACAGAGAGACATATTCTTTACGGTACTCGTCGTGCCAGTAATAATAAAATATAAATAAAAATAGTTGAAGATAAATTGAACTTAAGTTTGTGCATCGGTCCATTTCCTTAAATTTATTTTAAGCCGATGAATTAATTATTCATTTTATTCATTCTTAATTAATAACTAATCAATTTTTACTGGATTGCCAAATTTATAAAACATTCAGGTCATTTGTCGTTTTTTTGCGAACTCTTCAAATCAAAGTCATCTGTTATTTTTAGCAGAAAATGAGCTGACACGACCAAATATGGATAAGTCGCGACCAATCAAAATGCTCCACTGGGATGATAACAACGACAAGTCTGATTTTATTTTCATGTGCTTATTTATGTACAATCAAAAGGATATATGCATTGACGATGAGGAGTCAAAATAAAATAAATCTGAGTTTAACTCAGCCCAAGGATATATCTACTACTCTCCTGAAGCCAAATTTACCCCCTTTTTGAGGAGAACAAGAAATGGCAACAATTTCGTACTAAAACATGGAAGAGCCGTTATGAATGAGCTCATCAGAGATTGGCTGAATCTGTCTTAAATAAAAATTTAAGTTGTAAATGAAACTGGATTATCTCTACTCCCTACAGTAAGCCATCTATCTTTACAGGCGAACAAGGCTGACTCTTTCGGTCAATTATTTCGCGTTATATTATTGCGACTGCGAATGGGAGTCGAGTCATCTCTCTTGTCCTTGTCATCATCCCATCATCATCGACTTCGTCACACCACCAGTATTAGCCCCCACCGTCAAATCAAAATCTTTTTTAAAAAAATGTTGGCCACACATTCCTAAATCCCTAGTCAAGTAGTGTGTAATACTAAAATAAGCAAATATCGTACGATCATCCAAACCTCCATATAAAACCAGTTCAGAGAGAGTTCAACCAAGCCATCGATCCTCCAATAAATGCGACTTGTTTTGTTTCAAGATTCACAGTCTTACGAGTAAACTGTTATGGATGCTCAAAAGATGATAGCGTTTATCTTTATTTATGCCCTGATATTTGCCATTTTTATTGCGCTATTTTTGTGCACAAGCGCTTGCCCTGTCTCCCCAAGTGTTATAATCTACGTGGGCTTTAATACGTACGTATGCCATGAGGAAAAGGAAACATCAGATTTCAAAATGATCCTTTGTTTGAGCTACCTTCTTCAGTGAATATGAAAATCATGAAGCGGATCGCCGAAAATATTATCATGTATTTACAAAGAAAGGCCCCTTTTGAGATTACATTCGAAGGGATCATGTACACCTATATTTGAGGTGGGAACTCAAACGAGCCGTGTTTCATACGAGCCAACGGAAAATCTCTAGTCTAGAATGCCTAGATACTTCTATGCATTCGGAGAAATGTATCAACTTTCCTAAAAGAGCTTGTTCTAAATTATCCGGTCCACCCCACGATTAGGAAAGAGAAACTCGTGGAATTTACCTTATTAAATATTCTCCATTAGTAGGCTAGTTAAAGCGGAACTTGAATTTAGAAGAAAAAGGAATGACCCTTTAGTCTGCAGCCATTGTAACCTTGACCCTTTTGAAAACAAAAACCCTACCTTTCTAAAGCTTATTCAGAAGAACTAGATAGAACTTTCTGGTAATTTTCTATTGTTCATGGCGACTCTACAGCCGCCGTCTCTAGAAGGAAGACAACAATTGTTGAGTTTAGGTCCCAACGAAAAAACAGACGAAAAATATTTCATTGATTCACGGATGAATGCTTTCTAACTCAGAGGTTCCGTTGTATCCATCCATCACTTTGAGTACTTCAAATATATTTCATTTCATGAAAATATCGTTTTTAAATGTATATATCAACCAACTATTCATGAATGTATCAGGGCCCTCTCCCCACTGTTAATAAAAAGGAGGTACAGTACAAATGGTACAATGTCCTAATATCAATATCAATGGATAGGGATAGGATAGAATATCAATGGAAGTATTTCTGATTTTTCTAACGTTGGAATGCAGACAAGGAATGCAATGTATCTGACACTTTAGCATTGTCTTTTACAACCGCTGATATCATCCAAGTCGAAAACTTGGTGCCAGAAAATAATATGCCCACCAATCGAATACGACATTTTTAGAATTGAATACGACTGCTACTCCACCAGGATAAGATGAACAGAATGAAAGCAATTCATAAAGTCAAGCAGTTTTAAAACTTGCAGCCAGAATTTATGAAGCTTACCTAATGGAGCATCACACAGCAGGCAACACGCAGCAATGGCTCCAGCGGACGCCCCGGACGCCTTGTTGACCACGAGATGTGGGGCATACTTCTTCAAACAGGCTGCAACTCCGACATGGTAAATACCAAGAAATCCGCATCCGGCGAATGACAGGTTGAACTTGGTTTTGTTAGTCATTTTGTAAAATTAATCTCAATAGTCCTTAGAGCAAAACCAACGAATTCCAAAGTGGAACAATTTAGCGTGCAATTGCCACTCGACTTTATCCCACTTTACACTTGATAAATCACTTAAAAGTCTTCCAAGAAATAGTCAGTCTTTTGCGAAATCTCAGTTTCGGCAATTAAAGGCGCACTTCGTTATTTTAAGCGTGCCAACATAGTTATTGCTTTGCCTAAACAAGAGGGCTAGTTTTACACAAACTCAATCCAAAAACTAAAATCCTTTTTAATTATTATTATTTTTTTTTTGGCAATCGTCTCTTCTGCTGCAATTTCGACAGAATTTTCCTCGTTGTAATACGTTCAGGAGCTTTCCTTCTCTGCAAAAAATAAAAATAAAAGCCAGTATTAAAAAAAAAGAGTCTTTACTCAACACACAAATCTCATTTAACAATAAATTCCAGCTTCTTTCAAACTTATTTTTAGTGAATGAATTCAATTCAAAGTTTTTAAATACTTTTATTTCCATACGATGATGATATGATGTATATGACAGTAAATGGATTGGATGATAGTTAAAAATGTTGAGAACTATTAGCCGACTCCTATGTGTGGAGCGAGAGAGGGTTAGAAGTAGACCTTACTGAACTGGAACGCTGTGAGCGACTGAAGCACTCTCTCACTCGAGCTCCCTAATTTAATACTGCTCTGCCAACAGCTGATGATGATGATACCTCTCGAAAGTTTCATACTGCCTTTTGGTCGCTCCTTATCTAATACTACGCTGGCATGGTGAAGCAAGTGAAGTAATTATAATTATACTGACATATTATGCGAACTTTTGTATATGTCTGCAATATATGGAGTGCTTGCGTTGCTTATCTAAATGTAAAAGCTTATCAGGTTTTTTTTCCCAACAAGAAATGAATATGATGATGCTGATGATGATGAGCTAACCACAATAAATACAATAACCTCTTTGTTATCAAGTGTCATGTACTACTTCAAGAAGACTTCAAATTGTCCCCACTGCTCATATTGCTGATTCCTGCATTGGGAAAACAAACGGTGGCTTGTGAATGCTATCTCGAGTTTTGAGCTTGATGCTTGAGCATGTCACAGATAGATGAATACAAATGAAAATGACTAAAAGGGATATGGTATTATAATGATGACGATGATGAATGGCAGGTTTAGCTTGTGGACAAGCTATTGATATGATAACCCTCGTGTCGCTGTCGCATCAGCCCATCCACTTATAGACATAAAAGGACCGATGGCTGATTGAATGAAATGGAAGAAAATGTCAAAAGTTCGCAATGCTCAAATTGCACCAGCCACATGCCAACCACCTTTATCAAATGGATATTGCTTTGCAAACGTCGTTCTCAATCGAATTTTAATTGAAAAAAAAAGGATCGATTATTTAATTATGGCTGGCTGGCTTCCATCAGTATCAATTAACATCCGATCTTAACCTAGCACGAGAGCATTTTTTTCGGATGCTGATGATAAACATGTCATGTTATTTGCGATGATACTTATGAGCTTTGCTCATGTCTAATGTTACCATGAAATCACGACTGGCTGTGTTTCCCCGTACTCGAATAATTTTGCGTAACTTTTGACTGGATTAAAAATGTAGTATGCAAGTATTAAATTGTTATCCTGTGGGTGATTATTTGATTTTTTACAATGATACTTGTTGAAGGTTTCCGAAATCTTATCATTTACAGCAATTACATGATGGATGCAATATAAACTGCCTGGAATCATATCATATTTCAGGATGCTGCAATGTTGAATCATGCTTAATCAATCATAATCATACTTTAATGTTTAAATGATAACAATGGTCGCCGCAAGCTAACCTATAAGTAACGTCGAACACTTCTTGCAAATGCGACTTCTAATAGGCAGAAGATACTAATAAAATAAAGTTGTATTTTCACTTTGTAGTTTCTTACTTTAAGCCGTCCTACAATATTACGTGACCTATGATATGATCAACTCTATTCAGGTACCTCATGTCCTGAGCTACAAATCCGTCTTCAGTTTCCCGACAAAACGACGGAAAGTCCAAAGTTTATTTTTTAATTGTTTTTAGACATTTTGAGTTACAATTGAGTTAAGATACATAATATGACATAAGCCATTTTTTTCTGCTTTGTTTAAATGCTAACAATTCCCTATTGCTTACCACCAACTATTGACTGCAACTACGTGAGATTCTCACATTATTGCAGGTGGAAATTACGTATTTAAGATTTGTTTTCCCTGACTTGCTGTTCACACCATAGAACTGCATTGCATTTGACTAGTTTATAGAATGGACTCATGTGAGTAAAGAGTAAATCTAGCTTACCACACAACCAAGGAAAATTAGTAGAAAAATAAAAATTATCAACCTCAACGTGGAAATTGGGATTGGCACGTGTGTTCAATGAATTGTTGCAGTTACCTATTTCACTCTTGTCTCTCGTGGGCTAGGCTCCATTCCTAATCTGACTGATTTCAAACTCAAAACTAAACTGATTACCAAGGAAAAATCCCATGATTAGGAAAAAATTAGCTTCTGTTCGAAGAGACATAATCTATATGAGATAAGCTCCCACTCAAGTCAAAATAGTCCAACGCACTCGACATCATCATCGACAACATGGTTTGCAATAATTAAGCAAAGCCGCATAGACAAAAACCATGCAAGATTAAATCAGACATAAGTAAACTTGGGCTTTTTTTTGCAGTAATCATGATTACATCAATATTATTGCATCTTTTCAATTTTTCATACTGCATTTTACCAAAGAAGTATTATGGTGGATTTAACCATTTCCATTCGAGAGAAAAAAACAGTCAGCGTTTGCACATACTGTTTTGCTGTGAGTTTTCCCTCTTTAATTATGGTTTATTTGATGTCGAAATTTATTATTATTATTAAAGTTACAAACATCTTGTGTATAGCTTTTTTCACTCAGTTCTTCTGGATTATAGCTAGTTTACGCTACTCTCCCAGCGCAATAAATAAAGTTCACAAGAAAAATCATACATAGCGTTCCAGTTACATTAATTCAATTAATATGAGATGGATGGGTGGACAGGCCCTAATTGAGTTCCAACTCATTTAACGCTGCGCTCTCCACTTATTTTGATTCTTGCATTGGAATATTTTACCTTTTACAACAACACCTTTTAGAAAGAGCAGTTGTAAAAATCCCTATCTTTCAATGGAATGGCTTCAATGGCTTATCAAAGATATATTATGCTTATCATTATCATATCATTTGATTTGCCACCTTGCACATATTACATAGACACATGGTTGTATAAAACCTGATTTAAATTGACTTACTTTCCAACTGGATGACTGAAGACTCCTTCGCTGAAGTTGGCAAATATTATGAAAACATTGAACCAATTAAAACGACGCGATGATGACGCCAAAAAAATACTAAATAGCCCGACTCAAAACAATAGCAGTTAAAAAAAACTCGTCCAACACTCTTAACTTCTCACCCCGACCGTCCCTTGCTCAGTCTCAACCTCTCTCCCACAGGTCAACACAACAACCCCAAGTCTCCGACAGTCAACTAGCTGATAACCACTTATAAACAGGCCTATTAATCCCCAAAGCCACAAAATCCCACAGTCTCATTCCATTATCCCTTGCTTGGAATAGAACTAGCTAAATCTATGTTTTAATCTCAATCACTAAAACTAATATCCTTCTAGAACATTATCGTGACAGAATACTGAATAATTGGAACAGCCAGAGGGCAGACAAAAAAGCCACCTTGTTCAGTTAAGGCAACCTAATACTGATCATACCATCAGCAGTATGCACCTTTTCCCCTTTTCAGTCATCAGCTAATTATATCTTATATAGCAACAATTACTCTCTATAAATCAGCTACAACCTAGCTAATACTAAAGTTGACGAGCCAAGTCAATAGCTTTATACAGCCTATAGTTATTCTTCAATACTCGCCCTTATCATTTAGTTCGTTTCTAGCAGTTTGCCAGTTACTAAACTCCCCTGTCAAAAAAAGCTTAACTACTCCTCACTAAAAAAATGAGCAAGTCAGAAGCTAAAAGGAATCACACAATCAACGTGTCTACCTATTTACGTGTGTACGTCCCAAACTGATACGTTCAATTTTTGTAAAGTACTGTTCAAAAATATAATCTTGATTATTGCAGGTTCCCCTATTAGCAGCTGCAGGTAACTTAATAGAGAGGTGAAGAGCAAGCCACTCATTTCAGTTCTCTTGAAGGTAACCAAATCTGCAGCCGACGAGCATGCCATGTAAATAAATGAAGTCATGCTAATGCATATTGAATACAGTTGGGATTTTTTTTTCACATTGGGCCCAATTCGCCCAAAAAATATGGGCTGTTTGGCTAGCAAATTTTGGCTTTTGAGGGTCTCTCTTCCTTATCATCATCATCATCATCATCATGTTATCCCTTCAATGCAATTTCCACCTATATCGATATCGTATGACCACTTTCTCTATTGCATTCGCGTGTATTATTACCTACGCATTACCTTATATTGTTTATGAAACCTTTCTTCTGGCCCTATCCTGCCTATGGCACTGTGGCATTTTTTTCGACTACGTCATCATCACTCATCATCATCAGCCTTATTAGCTTTCAGAGAAATGGGGAGGGATGAAGAACGCTGATTGGTTGGAGCTGGTGGTGTGTTGTGCTGATGAAAGAAAATATCGTTGAAGGTTGAAGATTTGCTTCATCTTTATCTTTGGCTCGTCATATCATCATGATAAGTATAATGATAAGAATATGATGATAAAAGTTAAGTAGGATAAGACGATGGGATACAGATATATGGGATTGATGATATTGAGGATTTAGTATGTAGTTTAGAATTTGGAATTAATGATAGAGGTAATTAACGTGGAAAATTTAACTGTATTTGATAATGATTAATGATGTTTGGGCTTGTCGAAGGAAAACGCAATTTGGGTAGAAAATGTGTCATTAGTCATTAGGATGCGATATGATGAGGTAGCAATCAACAGACAACGGGCAGACGGCGACTTTTTCTGTATGGTGTGATGCGATGGTATTCTTCCGCACGGAACAAAGTAGAGGATGTGATGTGGATGATACCTGAACGCTATGTTTTCATTTCATCATCGTAAGTAATTGCTTGCTTGTAGCTAATAGTAAGTTTCCAACAGAATTTCTGCCTATTGCTCACGCAGCTCCTTTCATTTTCGAGGAATGTCATCAAGTGGATGATGACTGATATGACGATTGTGATGCGACGTCATGTCATGTCTGCAGTATTGCCTACAAATTCGCTACAAGTCACTTCGCCGCAAATGCGCAGCGTCATATGAAGATAGGCGCTTTTACTATTCTGCAATCTGCAATGCAGGTAAATAGTTGATGTGTTTAGTAATGAGGTGATGAATACAATAGAATGATTCATAAAACCTGGCTTGCAAAGCTACGATATTTATTATGTATTTTTAAATTGCATAGTTAATATTACGTTCAACAAATATTATGCACAGTTTAATCAGTAAATTAAAGCAACCGTTACGTCAATTTCATTTCCAATGTGGTACTCGTTGAATAGTAGCATTGTCTGCAAAGAGGTCAGACTAAAATGGATTTCCCCAGTCATGATTACTAAACGGTATTTTTGAAATGTAGACAAGCACGTTGGAAATTGACATTGATAATAAACTTTTAATTAACTTACGATGTTTTTTTTTGATTGTTTTGTTCAAAGGACATAGCTTACGTATTTGTGGAAGGCTAATTTATGTCAAGATGTTTCAAAATGCCCCTATGGTGTCGAAACATTATTACTCCATAGTTTCCATTGTTCCATGTCCAATTTGTTTCAATGGATTTGGAGGAAGCCTGTGATAAAAAAAAATGCCTACCCTTCCATCAGTCAGTGACTTCTTCATTATTTTGCGTGTTATCTCACGTTTTCGTCCTGAGGAAATGGAAAAGAATGAGAAGTGCGTGTGTTCGTTATCATCCTAATATGGGAAAGATGGCAAAAGGGAAGCAAAATGCTTTTCAATTTATTGTAGTACTATAATATTATCCCCATTCACAAGCTGGATTAGATAGTTATAGTTTGCATCCGCAGTCCTTGGCCTTGCCCTTGAAAAGTAGGTAACACCACACCATATCTTGTGGCTTCTGGCTTGACATATGAAATCATCTAAACAAAAATTACTACGCACGCATTTAGTACATACCATACTAAATTCGCAGCTATGGAGGAGCAAAAACAGTAACTGGAATTGCGCATTTATTAGGCAACCAAAGGCGCACATGCCCAACTCAACGGGATAGTGGTTTCCCTAGTCAGCGTGAGAAATTCCTTTGGTGGATTTTGATCTTTTATGAGAACCACGATGAAATTCCCGGAGAAGTTTGAACTCAATTTGGAATGTTGATAATTATACAGTTCATTTCAATTTTGATTGCGTACAAATTCTAAATCGCATGTCCTATTTAAAGTATGAAACGCAAAATGGTAATGGACACCAGATAAACAACAATGAGGAAACCGATTATTAATGAGAGAAATCCGAAAATAACAGCAATACTGAATATGGGGCAATTAAGAAATTGGATTTATTTTACCCCGCTGCCGTTCTTAAGATGAATGATTACGATGACTAAATTCTGGAATGTCAGATAAGCCTAATGGTGATTGGTATAGTGCCGCCTGTTTAAAAAGTAAATAACGCATTGGGGTGGTTTGGATTGGAGTACCTGCAACCCATCTAGATATTTGCAAATCCCTTTGTGTGAAAACTTGGAAAATAAGTTTTGCACTTGTATTTTGCATGGATGCAATGTATGTAATTACAAGTATTATTATGTGCGAATTTTCTGTTGTTGTTTCTTTTCAAAATTAAAATTACTAAAGGTATCCGGTAGGTTTGGTGAGAGGTGCGTCATCTTATTAGGTTTTTCCAGACCTGAATCATTTTATTCAATGAAAGCAGTTGTTCACATGAAAACAGAGCCAAGTAAAATTTCACATACTAAAGAAAATACCTTTCGTACATTAAAGCTTGTAATTATTTTTGCTCATGGGGGAATGTTATAGGGATGAACTTGAATATAAGCCATCAACGGACTAGTACTAAACAGTTTATTATCTTAGTAGAACGTGATTATATTCCAGAAGTCTCACTGTACCCCGGCAGTAAGAAAACTGCATCCTATTCATCAACCTTACATATAGGGAAGCGTTGATTATAGACAAGATTAGGCTTTTCATTGACTACTTGCACCTACTAAAATAAATAACAAATACATAAACGTAACGTAATAAGAGAGAATGTTATTTTGAATCAGTAATTATCATGTTATATATATTTATGTATATCTGAGAGAGTACGCAATGAATATGAACTTAATCCAGAACTAAGGTTGACCCTGAATGACAAGATGATGGAGTGGAAGTACCATTTCTTTAATTAAAGCAAATTTCTTCTTCAAAGCAATTAATTCTGTGAGAGCCAATAAACCTTAGTGGGAGAGATTTCTACCACATTTCCATGGGAAAAGGGTGCGTGTGCTTATTTTGTTTTCATCGTTTATTGTCAGTTTAATGCTTGACTTGTGACAAATTTCTAGACTTATAGCATCGACCAGCTAAGGTGTGTATTATCAGACAACATGAATGCAGTTATGAAGATGGATATTAAAAGTGACAGGATTGATTTTTGGTATTGGTACAGTAAATCTGAAAGTTTATATATTCATCATCATGAGAATACAAACATGTCGCACTTAGTATTATTTATTATTCTAAATGCTTAATAGAAAACGTTAACTCAACGAATGAGTATTATCTGTAGTGCATTTAATACTTTAGATATTTTTCAAATGTGCCATGATTTCGTAGTGTTGGAAGGTATGACTGATGTCAAAAAATTTAGAACTTGTAGCCCTCATACAAGTATTGTGCAACACGGCTATCTCAGATTCAGCAACGCCATTTCTTCACCGACATTCATTGACAGTGCATCCAGCACTAACATCAACTGGGAATCCTTTATAGCGGTTAGCTCATTGCATTTCCAAGAGCTATTGAATCAATAATGACATTTTACATACTTAACTTACGTATTATGTTTCATCCTATAAGTAACTAGTATATCCTATAAGTATGCATACAAGAACAGTTAAAACTTTTCTACGGCTGGCTACCAGCATATTATGCCTATTGAGACAACTGAGAAAAGAGAACAAAGAACACTACATTACAACTACAACTGCAAAATGAATCATTTAACAAATTCGCAAAATTGCTCAATCCATACGAAGTAAGTAAGCAACTTGATAGGTAATGCAGACGCTAATTATAAGCGGAAAATAAACTGTGAACAACTTCCATCGGAATGGGAATCACCAATTACCATCTTCTTCACAACTGTCGATTTTGTCGGAATTTATCTTTCAAGACGAAGACTACAAAAATGCTATCCTATAGTAAACTAGTGATACTTAAAAAAATTCTGCATGGATTGCATGAAGTGAGTTTTTTTCCCAACTTTAACTTCCAGGAAAACATTCATGAGTAATGACAGTGGCATGGCAGTGGAATGGCATGATTTTTGTTTACTTAGTACATTGTAACTTAAACTGTTCATTTCTTTGATGATTAGCATGTTAAAAGATTTTCTATAAATTAGATTTTTTCGGCGTAGTTAGCTTTTGAAATCATTCTTAAAAATAATCAATCCTGTTTGTTGACGTAATATCAGTCTGGAAACTATTAACTGATGCTTATCTACATTATCACAACCGGGCGTTTTGTAAATCACTAAATCACTGCTGTGCTCGAATTTAAAAAAAGTAGAGTATGACATGTCATGTTCTACTGGCCAATTTCGCAATCCTTCCCTGATCTGATTTGAAACGCTGGTATATATGAAGCGTAATTTAAAATTTAATATCGGTTTATTTGTTTTATCATTTCATATCGTCAGACAACCTGCAACCATGTTATCAAAACTCAAAAGGGAAGATAAAATCAAAAATTAGGCAAGTAATAATGAAACCATTCATTTACGTCTGATTAAAAATTTTGTTAATGGATGATGATGGATTGGGGCTGCTGCTTGTAGTATATGTGGCATGACATGAGCATCATTTCATGATAAAGGTATAAGAGCGATAGCGATCAGTAAATTTGATAACATTTTGCTCATCGTGATCGTACGATCATCATCGTGTTTGCGACGTTGCTGGATCAGCAATATTTGTCTGCAAAGCCTGGAAAACAAACAAACTTCAAAAGTATCAGAATTTTCCTTGATAATTTTGATGTTTTCATACATACAACATAAATTATAGGCGCTTGCTTAACTTTTCCTTAACTATCCGATAGATAAACCGTATTCCATATAGATCAACAACGCTGAAGCAATGAATCGAATCATTTTTCCATATTAAAGCGTTCACCGTATAGGTACACAATTTTTCTTAATGGGTGTAACTATGAGTGTAATCTATTTAAATAGTCAAATTATATACTAAAAGAAAGCTTATTTAATGTAGATTAAAACA
>JAQGAH010000404.1:0-40885 GCA_034696885.1 Lepidocyrtus paradoxus | reverse complement strand
AGTTTGTTTCACAAGACTAACGAATCTTCAAAGCATAATGAAGCGTAGCCTTATTTTTATTTTGGAAAATGCTCAGCTCCTCTGCAATACCAGAGGTTCCGTTTAAAGGCCATTTTTGAGAAATTAGCGTATTTGCAATGAAAATATGTTTTTTGTAGAAACAATGTTCAACAGGACTGAAATTGAATATTACAAATTCCTTATTTGTCCAGCCACAACATCATAAACATGCATGAGCAACATGGAATGCGATATTCATGGAAAATTGCACCTGTGACCAATGGTATTTCATAACAATAAAAACCAGTAATAAGATATTGGACCAACAATAAGTAATGCAGATTCCTCCAGTTTCATATCTCTCCAGTGAGTATCCGGCTCCATATTCAGTACCTATGCAAATCTGCTAAAGCAAGTAAAGTATGTGGGGAGATGATTTCTAATAAGTATTACAGATTTCTTCCAAAATCCTCAAAATCAAACAATATTTCCAATTATCGCCCTAAATAAAAAAGAAGCCTGTCCTTCTTCATCAAACGTTATCGACAAGTACACAACGCTAAGCATTGGATTTCCGAGATAATTGCTGCCGGCATTATTAAATACAATTTTTCATTCCCCTCACCCTCATAAGTCTCTGTACAGCATATTGAGTCTTTTATGTATGCTTCATTTCATCTAATCGCTATACATACAACTAACTTTCCCCAGAAACCTTCCCCCCTCTGCACACATATGCACACATCTTTAGCTGTTGGTTTTAGCCCCTGTAATAGATTTTGAGATCGTTTAGCGGGATATCAATCAATGTTAAATTCACTTGAAAATCTATTCCACATCCTGGAGCGTAATGGGATTCCAACAAGTTTTCCCTTCCAAGAAAAGGGATTATGAGCTTTTTCCCAAAAAAAAGCTGAAAGTGGAATGGATCACTATGCCAGGGTGGAACTTATATGCATATGTCATGTCTCGGGAGATTGGGAGCCTGCTCTGCTCACCATTCAGAAGCGAAAAAAAAGCGTGAGAAGGCAGAGCTATTGAAGATGAAGATGATATTTTTTCCAAATACGAGCAGGGAGAAGAAAAAACAAGTAGTGTTCTTTCACCTTGCTCGATGCTCCCTTCAAAAAAAACTTCTCCTCTCTTACTTTACGTGATTGATGTATGAGAATCAAGCACGGTTTTAGGTTTAGTGACTATACTTAATGCCCAAGTAGGGGTTCAAAGCTTTGCGTAAAATGGCTCCGAGAGACGGAGACGGCCCGAAAAAAAAATCTTTTTTTCTCCTTCGTGTACATAATATTATATCCGCTTTTAAGTACATGTATTTCACATCATCATCATCATCATCAGGCTCCCCATCACAATGACTATGAAATATGAAATAAGCTCCGCATCCTCCTCCTTCCCATCCTTTACATCTGTGTTTGCTTTGAATTTCGGGGGAATAAAAAACGGGAGCCTTCATGTTTACGTGTGCATTATACATAATGTAATCTTCGTTTCTTAAAAATTCCACGAGTTTCCCGGTAATTCTTTAAGGATAAATATCAATTTGAGGAGGGCTTTCTCCTCATTTTACTAGCACTTTACACTTTTTATACCTGTGCTCTGCTTTCACTTGCTGGGCTTCAGATCTTCCGTATGATTTCCAGGTGGAGGAAGATATGGAGGGAAAGTGTTTGATTGTCATTTTATTGGGACGTGACTCAAGCATCAATTTTCCTCTCAGAATATGGCAATATGCTGGGGCTTAGCATGGAGTTTGTTGTAAGTATACTTAAACACGTAATTTTCTTTTGGTATTTTTTATCCCTAATTTTTTTTATACATCCTTCCCAAAATGCAGTAAAACGCAGGCGATGTGACAAATTACTTTGTTATGGGCTGTAAAAAATGCTCCAAGAAAAAACGGTTCTCATTCATGTTTGCGTGTACACAAGCTGAGCATTTTTATGGAATGGGTTGTAAGCTGAGAGAAATTATCAGGGATAAGAATACTCGAAGAAAGAAAAATACTCAGGAAAAATATATTCTGAGAGTAAAAGAAATTTGAAAAGGGGCTCATAAGAGGATTGGAGGGGGAAAGGGGAAAGGTAAAATGAAACTAGAGCTCGGTTCTCTTCAGATGTAATGTACGAGTTGGGGTTTTTCCCTTCGCTGTCATTAATTTTTTCTCTCCGTTCTTTGTGAAACCAGCCATTACTATAATTACTGAAGTTTTCCCATTGTACATGTTAATTTAGGGGTGATTATTTGACTAAAGTTTGGCCCATGTCTTAAGTAAACAGGAGGGAGTAAGTGACATTTTAAAGCTGAAAATTTGTTCAAATGCCATCACGTTATTTGTCAGCGAACTTCCGAGAATTTGGAGTAGCTTCTGACATGCGAAAAAAAATACCCCAAGCATATTTTTTCTTATATTCCAGTAAATGGAGTGGAGTAGTAAATAGCGATGCAGGATCTAAGAGAGTCGTTCCCCCAACGAGGAAATTGGTGTGTTGAAGGTAAATCATGATCATTAGGAGAAACGAAATGGTCTATATAAAAAAATTGGGTTTGGGGAAATAGGATTGTTTTTGGGATCCAAATGAAAGCACTCCGTTTTAACTGCAATATCAATCGTTTTGTTTCGCTCGAAGGGTTATTGCTTACAATAATAAAGTTTTTTAATGACTTTATGCGTAGTAAAAAAATATTATTCAGGGGATAAGAAAAACCGGGAATGTTTTACAAGCTGTAATAAAGATGCATGAATGAATGCTACATGAGATGGGGATAAGATGGTGAAAGGGGAAAGTAAAAAAGCGAACCATTTTTGGTAAAATTGCTTGATAGTAAAAAGCAGTTAACTGGGTATAATAAATTCGCTTAAAATTAAAGGGAACGCAGCTTAGTTTATTTTGCTCATGTTTAAATAAACTTTAATAAGAATTGGTTTACGGACAAAAATTTACTGATGAATACATTAGTTATGATAAAACCTTCAAAAATAAATTTCCAAATACAATATCCTTATATGCTTCAAATATCTTCAAACAATTTTTGTTCACAAGTCAATCTCCAAATACGTTTTGGTTACTTTATTCACATGGCTTATCAGAAGATTAGCTCCCTGCTTTTGACCATTCTGAAAATTTGTGGACCGGGTTAGTTTGACCTTCCCAATCGAATAGTATTGTATGTATTTGTGGGTCAAATGTTCAAGGTACCATATAGTGCGCAAATTTCTATTTATGTTCCATATCACCGAAGGCATTTATAGTTCAGATCAAAAACCCATATATTACAATTCAATAGGACAATTTCCCATTTCCTATTGAAGTACTATTTTGCGGCTTTCTGATTGTGAGGAATGCAGTCGCATTGCACATAACTACGTTGCGTTGCATTATAGTAACCAATGACAGCATCTAGCAACCTTTACAAATTAAATAAATCTTGCTAGGAAATGGCGTAAGTAAATGAAGTCTACTAGCTCAGATACAGGAAATTAGACCAACTAGATTACTAGATTGCAAGTTGCAACCATAAAAATTCAATATTGAACTGATCGCATCGAGCATGATGGCGAGAATGTTTGCCTCCAGGATGAAGGACTCTAGCATTTGTCTCGTCGGAATGGTCTTGACTTTAGTAACCATCGTTCAAGGTGGGAACGCATCCCCAGCAAGTGACACAGCTACAGGTTCAGCGTTTGCCCAATTAGCGCAGCAGCAAGTGGACTGGAACGATGCGGTTGAGACTGGAAGATGTTGGAAAAATAAAGGAGGAGCGCAATGCGTTGGTGACTTCAGCGGCCTAATATACACGTATGACTGTGATGACATAACCTGCACGCAGTGGTATAAGAAATGCCTTAAAAAGGTTGTTAACTGGTTCAAAAGGTTTTCTACTACCACCACAACGCCACCTCCAACAACAACATCTATGGATCCTGTTGCAAGTAATTATGTATATTATATTTAAACCTCTTTTCCCACATCAAGACACTAATTGCCATTTTATCCGAGTCTTAAAAATGTATGCTTTTTATGTTGACCAGTTGGGAACATGACCTGCTTCAGGTGTGACAATGGGATCCAGAAAGACGACAAGTGCAAGGAAGGATCCATGGATCAAAACTGGGATATGGACGTCTCGAGCCGATGCAAGTCTATTGAGGAATTCTTTCATGCGTACGACCTCATCTCGACCGAGTTCAAAAGGCGATATCTCTTCTATGACTATGGGCCTCGAGTAGCCCGAGAATTCGAGGGAGCAAGGCTGCTCTCCAAATGTAACTTTTCATTATCAATTTTAATAACTACATAGTTATGTTATCTACAGACGATGAACTTTTGATAATCTCTTGGATTTATTATTACAGCTCAGACTCCAACCCACTTATGCACAAGCATCTCTATGTTCCATGAACAAAAGCGGGTAGAGGTTAAGATCATGAGGGATTGCATTTACGGAACAACGCATGAGCTAGAAATGGCCTTCTTTGATAGATTCAACACGACCTTTGATCTAAAGAACATGGATGATAATGGAATTATCGCGTTGGCCAGTATGTGCGTACGGCGAAAGTTTGCTTGTGCAATGACCATGCAAAATGCAACTATCAAAATGAAATGGTGGCCGGAGAAGCTTCCTTTCCTTCAATCTCCCTGATCATGTTGTCCACAACGACGTTATTGTTGGCTGTCCACTTTTAACCTCAGTTTTATTCAAAATGTAAAGATTCTGATATGATGAGCGATGTTTATCGATAATATTGAAGGATTGTATCACGAGTATGACATAATAATATGAATACTTAGTAAGTACAGATACGTTACTCGATGTAAAATTAACCTAAACGGATTTTGACAGATGTTTCCTCATATCCCTTATATCGATTCGAATTGTAAGCATTTTTTTGCAATATAGTTAGATGTTTAAATTATTCATCAGGTTAGAGTTGTTATTTGCTAAATGCCAAGCTTTTTGAATAAAGGATGAGTTAATTGATTTTAAAATGAATGATGCGGGTTCGAATGTGTTTTATAATTTCATTTCTATAAATTAAAAGCCATATTTGTTAGAGAATATTTGATTTTGTATTTACTTATTTCAAACATTAGCTACCTTTAAGTTCACGAATTAACAGTTGCAATTAATACCGGTAGATTCAAAAATCGCTGTTCCAATTTATCTAACAGCCAGACCCCGACACCTGGCATGGATGGCTTTTTCCACCGCACTTACGTCCTCCATTATAGCTTTGGTTTAAGCATTTAAAATATAGTCAATTTTTGTAAATTATGCTTGCATTATATTATCATGCGCCAATGTGCCTGGTTATAGCTTTAACAAGGTTTAATACTTCCAGTTTTACTGGCATTTTTCAAATTGTAAGTAACTCATGCATTTAATGTATTCGTAAACATTTTCTTTGAATATGTTTTTAAATATCCTATTCTTTGGGAGCTAGATTACACATTTTAATATGATCTTCAGAATTCACGGCAAATCAATTAACGAAGAATCAAGGGCAAAGGTTATTATCGTAACTTCCAGATCCATATGTGGATTGATTAAATATCTTCATTTAGTTCATTTTCCATCTGGTCAGCATCCTCACCACCAACACTCCCAATTAGCTGATGTGCAAGCTTGTTCAATTCAGCATATTCCTTCTCTTGTTGTTCCACCATCAACTGGAGGGATGACCCTTGGATTTCAGCTTTACGGAGGCTGTCGACAACCTTCTCGTTCTCTTCATGTAGGAAATTAAGCTTCACCATGAAATCCGTGTTCATCTTTTCAATCATGCGCTCAGTTTCCTCCTTGAAATTCATCACCTTCTGTTTCCTCGATTCAATCATCCACTTCATCGTCCTGTCCCGTTTCTCGAACATTTTCTCGTTAGATTTCCCATTCGCCATGACCCCTTTGACCTGCTCATAGTTCCCGTGTAAGTTCGAAAAGACATTCTCCGCATTCCTCAGCCCGCCCAAAACCTCGTTCCTCTGTGCAATCACCTGCTTCTTCCTCTTCCCCATTTCAATGGCGTCCTCCAATTTCATCTTGAGCATTTCCTCCTTACTCATTCTGATGAAGGCTTCACCTACCCAACAAGTGCAAATCAATCTACCCCCGCAAACAAATTATATTTAGCACTTAATAATCCAAATTCTCAGCAAATCGAATTGTTTACAAGCTATATAGTCACGGTGGATTTGTTTAAATACTTAATTAAATCGAATTGGCTTTAAAAAGAACTTGATTATGATCACTAATCAATTACGAATATTACGATATGACTTTTTGGCTTTGCTCCCTTTATGAAGTCAGCCATAGCATGCAAGCTTATATAGCTAGTTGTTATAGTGGCTGCACTGATCATAGTTAGTAGATCATATCATAGGCCTTTAAAAAAAGATGTAGTATGGAATCAGTTACAGTCTGAAAACCTAACGTAAAGCAAATGACCGATTTGTCTGTGAAATATAAAAGGTTGCTCTGAAAGAAAAAACTCTACTCAACGAGTAGAAGAAAGTAGGTATGAAATTGATGGAGATTTTGACGAGATTTTCCATCTTTTTAATAAACACCAGGAACAATGGCAATTTGTGATGGAAGTTTATGAAGCATAAAGTGAAAATGATATTTTTCATTCGTAGAAAAATGCTAATACGGGATATTTTTTTAAAAGCCTGAGTGAAATATGTAGGTTACAGCATTCATTATATTTTTTGATAAAGCCTGATTACATGGCATTCTCTCTGCTGTGTATTAAATTGGTTTAGGAATATTTTGGGGTTGAGTCTCTTTGATGTGATTTGGAAAATTAGGTCGAATTCTGGAACCAACTTTTCATAGCCCACCCTCAATCTCCAGTTGCAAGAATACACCTTGATGCCTAACTGAACAATTATTTTATTAGGTTGGGACTATCTGATTCATCGTGCTTCTCCGTAAGGATATGCGTATGGCCTGTCCTAAATATCATGATTGATAACTTATTTTGGTCTCCGATTGGGATCGATTAAAAGGAACGTAATCGCAAAGTATGTTCAACGTTATCGCATAAATAGTTGATTAATACATCAACTGTGGATTGCAGAGTGATTTTGTCTTAATTTCTATTATCGCTGAATTACATAACTATGCATCATACAGGTAACGCACCAGAGGA
Source organism: Lepidocyrtus paradoxus (assembly GCA_034696885.1). Lineage (NCBI taxonomy): Eukaryota > Metazoa > Arthropoda > Collembola > Entomobryomorpha > Entomobryidae > Lepidocyrtus > Lepidocyrtus paradoxus. The sequence continues at coordinate 33,717 of JAQGAH010000404.1, read as the reverse complement.
TTGCATCGTGAAAATTGACCCCTCTTCAACTACGCTAACTTTAATTTTCGTTTAATTTCTGGTATTGTCGGTTTATTCATGATGAAATTAGGGGTGAAGTGATTGAAAATAACGACTGATTGTAAAGATACTAGTACATGGCTATAACTTATGACAATTGTTCATTGGAGGTATGGAGCTCCTCAGACGTTTGCCAACAATAAGAAGATCGTGGAGATGGTGGAGGTGGAGCAGGGCAGCCACTGTTGTTGTCTTTTACCGGATTGGTACCATCATCAGAAATGAGAATGGAACTTTTATCTGAGTTGTCGCCAGGGTTGGGACCTGGGCTATAACGATGAAGACAAAGATTAGTTGGAGAAGGGGGTGTCCACACCTCAGTATGGTATAAACCAAGTGATTTGATCTTCTGTCTGTAAAAAGTATCACTTTCATTGGGACACTTTCGACATATTTGCTCCGCAACTTGGATGTAGTATTCGATAGACCTCACCGCTTGCTTAATATCTGTTAAACTCTTGTACGGACATTTGGTTTTTGCATCAAAGCTAGGAATGAAATAAGGCAAATGAAAAGGGCTTTGGCAATGCGACAATTAAGATAATTATTTAATTTAGAATATCAAATAGATTCTTACGGATATACTCTTATCCAGCCCCCTTCTTGTTTCGGAGGATTAGACCAGTCCCTTGTAGCTGAAATAAGTGCTGGGCATCCTTTAAACTTCCCGGTTTTTGAATCCATCGGATAGTCTACTCCAGACTCAAAGTAATATTTCAACTTTTGTAACTCATCCGAGTTGCCTGCTGGAAACTCTTGTACGATTTTCTTTGCCAGTGATGCCGTCATGGCTGAATTAGTTTCGAAAGGTAACTCTGAATAAGGAGGGACAGGAGATGCCTCTGTGTCCTTGCTAAAGAATCCATCAATACAGGAATTTTCTTTGATCAGTTCATCTGCTATGGCTTCCACTGACTGCTTTTGTAGCTTGTTTTCCTTCTTAATAGAAGCACCTTTGCTTGCAGCAATTTCCGAGAGCTGAGTCCGGAGCTTTTTTGAAGCAGCAGCAATGAGTTGATCCTGAACTTGCTTTGATAATTTATTTGCTGTTGAATGATTCTTCAAATATTGAACGACCAAGCTTTGAGAGTAGATGCTCTTTGCATCATTGAGGCGAGATTCTGTCTTGGCTGCGACGTCCCGAGCCCACTTGGCTTTTGTCATTTTTTCGTCTTCTTTATTATATTTGGCGAGGAGCATGTCAAAATAGTGCTTGGTAATGTCATCCTTGCCAACTTCTTCATCGTCCCCCGACCTGGTTTCTTCCGTGTTGATGGAATTTTTGTATGTATTTCTATCTGGAAATCCCAAAAGATTGAATAATTCATGGAGCATAGGGACCTTCACAATTTCATCCGTTTCACAGTCCCCTCCCAGACCTGGGCTGTAGTTACATTCCAAGAGCCACGGTTTTAGGTTTTCATCCACCAACACGTCGAATCCGAACAGGTCAAAGCAGTTTCTGTTAGATGCGGAGTAGCCAAGCCGTAGAGAATCACCAACAACAGTGAGGACCACCATTGCCATGATCTTCTGCCAGAGGACCCAGTCACAGATATTTCTTTCTTTGAGGTACTGACGAAGGTGTCGAAGTGACCATTTACAACCTTGGCCGATGAGTTCTTTGTCGTCTTCATAGGCAGGGCTGTTCAACTTGTTCAATGAGGCATTAGTCAAATGCGAGAAAGTTCGGGAGAGATCTGTCGTGTCATACTTTTCCGTGCAGAAACGACAAAGTCCCTCATGGTAAATGTAGATGACCAGCGGTTCAACAGCAGCGACGACTACGTAGATCCTGACATTCATTATTTTTACTAACATTTTACTCATTCTGATAATACTAATGGTAATTTTTAAGTAGCCTTTTCACAAAGCTTCAACTTTTGTGCAATTACCGTAAATCAAATTTATATCCGCCGATGAGGAGAGGTCGAGTGATATATTCTTGGACTACCGACCTCTTGTCCGCAGTGATTTGATTGAGATCCGTAGTAAGAAATATTCCTCTCCCTTTACTGAGAGCAACTGGTTTGGAAATCCAGACAGGATTGAATTTAGTAATATCCACTGCAGTGGAATGGGTTGATGGGCCTTCCATACTTAAAATTGACCGACGTATTCTAGACAACGTTGATCTTGGTTTGCTGGGCTGACAGATATAGAGGGGTGAGAAGACATGGGGGTTAACTTGCGATGATGACTTTGATGTTGCAGGTATCGGGGTTGAGCAGCAGTAAGCTGGCTTTTCGCTGAGTAAATTGTTGTGGTTATATTCACTGACGCTTTTTGCGACCCTCCTTGTGTGTTCCGTATGGAGCTGAAGGTAATCTTCTGGGACAATGAATGTTCGAGGGTAAAAATCAAAAGGCGAGCCATGCACAGCTTCCATCTTTCTCATGAACCTAAAGGAAAATCCTTGCTGATAATTATTGGGGTTTTAAATAAAATATAATGTGCATAATAATTTATAGAAACAACCGAATGTTCTCACATTGTCAAATATAATTTGTTACAAAATTGAAATCCTTTGGGGTTGTGGTTAGTGAACTGCCAGTTTTGGAGGTACTTGTATGGATTGAATTGATGGATGCTGTAACTCCACCAGAGATTCCAGCCTGAAATTTGAATGATTCCGATTATCATGACTTTACTATCAATTGGTGGAACAACTTTACCTCATTTTTATTATCTGGAATTGAAATTACCTGTGGCCCCCCTCATGGCACGTTCATAAGCGGTGGAGCCGTGCTTGATTAAACTCACTTCTTTGAACTCCTTCCATCCCCTTTCTTCACATACCTTTTGAAGCATCGTGTTTGTTGTTCCGATACCATCATTAATTCTGTAGATGAACCGGTAATTAGCATTGACGGCTTTCAATATACTGGCATCCTTCTGTGTCCTGAACTTGACATCACCTTGTGCCAGTGAAGGCTTTGACAAGGAGTCTGGAAGAGATGGGGTGGCGGTGGAGGGAGGAGGAGGCGGGGGTGGAGGTGACATCATCAAACTATCAGGAGTCGATGGATTCAGAGGACTTTCTCCAGTCCATTCTGCTTCACGTTCCGGGAGTGTGGAAACTTCTGACATGGTACACTATTATAAAGTTGATGTGAGATGAGAGTGGATGAAACTAACCAGACAATTTAGCTTTTAGGGTGAGATAAAAATGGGTGTAGTTGGAGCATTTTTAGTTAAGTATATGGACTCTGGGGATGAACATAAATAGGCAGGCCATAGTAATCTATCAGTATGACACTTTGAATGGCGAAGCCATGTATGGAAATAGATGATTGGTTGAAGTTGTAATTTATAAAGTTTCCATGGGGGTAACTTGAGAATAGACACTTCCCGACTACTACACTTGTTCAAGCCTCAAGCGAGCTCCAAAGCCTTTGCAATCCTCTGGTACGTACTTACCAATATCAACACGAAAAGGTTTGCGTACAAAGATAATGAGTCTATTCTTATCTTCACTTCACCTTGCAAGTTGTTATGCATAATATTTGGTTTCATGAGGTTTTTAATTTTTGGGGTGTTAGGTGCTATTAACCAGTAAAATTGATGAAAATGATTTAAAAGGCTAAAAAGTCAAAAGCCGTGTCGAAGATAAGCTCAACTCACTGTCAACTGGAACATTCCATTGAAGTGTAAAAAATCCCACGACTGAACACAAATGAAATAATGTATTATGAATATGTAAAGTATGATGTATTGCCTGTCAATCTTTTCTTGGTTAATTAATAATTATAGTTAAGCCTACTAAATCCATGTCTGAATCCATCCATATCTCCATAAGTTTTTGGTCCTTCTTCTGTGATACTAGTTTTGAAAAGCAGGCTAAATAATAAAATTGTAAGGATTCTATTGTGACATTGAGAATCAACCTTAAAAAATAGAATGTCAATTATGATGCTGAAGATGTTGCATTGAAAAGTTACATCATGCAATTAATTATTCAAACGTTAACAGGTGAACGGTTGGCGTAGGCCATTTCCCATCATCGTCATTCCTGTTCTATGCATGTCATTAAAAAAATAACTGGTAGTCGGTAGAATATTGATGGACAGGAGATATGATCCTCCTAACATCTCTCAACCTTATCAATGTATCATTTTTCAGCATTCCATCCAATATACAATTATCTTGGGACGTTACTTCATGTAAACTGTCAATTTTTAACAAAAATCACTTACATAATAGCGGATTATCTTTTGTATGCTCTCATCTTCAAACAAGACAAAAGACAATAACTATCTGATTCATAAAACCACTCAAAATATGATAGATACTTTACTTAACCTTTTATATGCAACTATTATTTATTTACCTTGAGTCTTGAGTATTTCATATCTTCCCTTCCCAGTTGAATTGATTCGTTGAGCTACAAATGACAAAAGTAACATTGCTAATCGCGCGCATCCACACAATAGACTCACGTTGAGTTGTTGACTTGAAATCAATATGACAATAGCAATAACAGCCAACATATTGATCTACTGACGGAAAACTGCTTGTGGATCACTTTTTGATATGATAATGAGAATGATAAGTACCTTCCACTCCCTCTCCAATATTGCGACACATTCCTACATCGGCTGCCAATCTTGTAATAACACTCTCCCAACTGACAATATAGCCAACTGATGCTGCAGTAGGCACAAGGCGTGACAAAGTATAATATGACAAAGGTTGCAGAAGTGCTTTTAAACTGGCAACTTCCAGAAGTTAAAGTGTGGAAGCTCACGCCACATGTTAATTGAAAGCGGAGCAGGATTTTTTAGCCTAATTTTCATGAAAACTTTCCACCCCTGCTTGACACACTTTTAATAATTTTGGAGGCAGGGCCAATCTGAAATGTGAAATGATGTAAACTTTTATTTTGCGGTAGAAGGTAAAAAGTTTTTTTTTCAGAGTGGGTTGCGGTTTTAAAAGGAAGGTGTCATATTAGTGGGTCATCATCGTCATCATCATCATCGTTGCAGGTGCTTGAGTTCCCATAATAAATAAGAGTTCAGGATGGACTCCACCACGGCAAAAATCATAGTTGAGGACTTTACAGATAATTTTAAATGGCCGGAGTATATCGTGTTTGGGGCTGTGCTCGTGGCGTCCTTAGGAATTGGCGTGTTTTACGGATGTTTCGGCTCAAAGAACAAGTCCAATGAGGAGTTCCTCATGGCTGGACGCTCCATGTCGATTACGCCGGTAACGTTATCCCTTGTCTGTAGGTAAGACAGTTTGGCAGTTATGGTCTGACCAAAGGAAAGAAATTTTTTTGGAGAAGTAAAGTAGAACATGTTCATGTCATATCTGAAGGCTAATTTTAGTTGTAAACTTGCAGTTTTGTGTCAGCGGTGACCCTGCTGGGGAACCCGGTGGAGGTGTACTACTATGGCCAGGTGTACACCATCATCGCTCTCGCTTTCATTCCAATGACTTTGGCTCTGATGTATTGGTATGTGCCGGTCTTCTTTGATTTGCAGCTTACGTCGGCATACGAGGTTTGCGTTAAGATTTATATGAATTGTGTTTCATAATTAACGATTTGATAAAAATGCATGCAACATGGGAGTTTTTTAAAAAACTTTTAGTACTTTGAGTGGAGATATAGTCGAATGGTTAGAAGCATGTGTGCAACTTTTGGAATTATTCATTTGGTGAGGCTTATTTTTTTATCATCCATTTTTTCTTAACCAATGAGTTGATGGTAACGGTTTTGTTGGATATGTAAATAAATACTTTATAGATGTTTTATCAGCCGATTACTGTACTTGGACCTTCATTAGCTATAGATCAAGGTTAGTGCTTAGTTTAGTGTCCAGATTGACTATTGATTTGATACATTTTTAATTTTTAATAATAATTACTCTAGTTGCTGGATTTAAATATTATATCTCTGCTGGTGCCATTTTCTTGGTGTGTATCGCATACTCCTCACTCGGAGGACTAAAAGCTGTCCTCTGGACAGACGCCTTGCAAGCTTGCGTCATGTTCCTTGCTCTAGGCTCCGTCGCCATTTGTGGAGTGATTGAAGTTGGCGGATTTGGAGAAGCTTGGCGTATCTCCGAAGAGTCTGACAGGACCAATATTTTAATGTAAACAGAAACTAATTAAATGATTAACTATATAATACTTTTTCAAATTTTGTTGAATGCGGAGTTGCTTGATAAAACTAGAATTTTGAAATATATAGATTCGATCCTGACCCTCGAACAAGACATACAGCCTTTACGGCTACGCTTGGAGGCTATTTCCTCTGGTTACCTTTATTTGCTGCAACTCAGGCTCAGATTCAGCGTTACAATTCTGTGCCCTCGCTTCGCCAATCTCGACAGTAAGATTTTGCCGATTTAACGTCATCATTAGATGCAAATTTAAAAATATAGTCTAAAAAATATAAATTTTCTACTCAATATTGTTAGGTGTCTGCTATTCAACATGATTGGAATGATATGCGTGATCTTTCTTTGCTCGTTTTTGGGAATGTTGTGCTATGCAAAATATCACGATTGCGATCCAATGGAGTCTGGGGTAACATGAGACTATGACTTTTCTAAAGTTTCTTTTTGTGAATATTTGTCCAGTTGATTAGACATACCCAATTTTTACGTTTAATTAGGCTGTCACATCAGCAGATCAACTTGTGCCACTATTCGTAATGGATGCTTTACGTGACTATCCTGTAATCCCTGGTCTACTTGTGGCTGGAATTACATGCGGAAGTCTTAGGTGGGTGGTCTAATCATAAACCATTATTTTAATGAAATTCGTAGACTAGGGACCTTTGTTTAAAGCACTTTTCTTATTTGATTATTGCAGTTCGGTGTCCAGTGCCCTTAATTCTCTAACTGCAATCATCACCGAGGACTTTGTCAAGCACTATCGTCCAGAATGGGATGACGTGAAACTTGGCTACGTGTCAAAAGTTGTATCAACAATATCAGGCATAATTGCATTTGGCATGGTCTTTGTCGTCAAAGCCGTGAACAGCACAATCAATCTTTCACCGGTATGAACATATTCGATTATATGCAATTACTAATTACGCATGCAAAAAATGTCAATCAAGAGCAATGGAGTGTTGATGGTTTTAACAGTTCTCAACTTTAATTCATGGTGCACTTTTGGGACCGATTTTGGGAGCCTTTTCTCTTGGAATGTTCATACCATGGGCAAATAACTGGGTAAGGTCTAAATATATGTATGTAGTGCCTTAATACAATGTCTGTTTTACATATGCAAAACATGCTAATTCGTTTTGAAATGTTGTTTTACAGGGAGTATTCCTGGGAATGGGTGCTTCAATTGCGATTTCCGGTTTTCAAGGAATAGGAAACATTGTCGAAGGACGAAAGGAGGATTCACTCCCAGATCAAAGATTGGCGGTGAGCACAGCTGGGTGTGAAAATCACACAACGACAGTTGCAGCAGTCGCTAATAATCTGTACAACTATACAAACGACTATATTCAAAAGTCTGGAGATCTTGGCCTATTTGTGAGCACAAAATGGAAAGACGAGCATAAGGATGACTCATTCGTATTAAAGATTTGGTCCATATCCTACATTTGGCAGCCGGGTATTGGCTGCGTCACAACCTTAATCTTTGGAGGTCTATTCAGTTACATCTACATTCTCACTAACCGCAAATCAATAGAAAGGGTCCATAAAAATCTGTTTAACAAACACTGGCTGTCCTTCTGGGAAAGAATTTTTGGCAAGGAAAAACTGAGCAACTGGGTGGACTATTCTGATGAAGAAACGTTTAGGAAGAAAGGGAAAAGTCATCTAGTAGTGGAAGATCTGAAAGAAGTTAAAGCAGCTCAAGAAAGTGACAGCCCAAATAACAATATTGAATCGTTAGATGAGTACGCGTTGGGAACTATTCCAAAAGTTAAGATATGACTTTTGCAACTTATGGATCATGCATCTGCATCGGGAACCTTAAGTAAATCCATCCTTTCGATGCAATGAATGTATATCGATGTTTGTTGATTATTTTGACTATTTTGTAATAAAATGCAAATCCGTACATAAACCACACACGTTCATGCTCCAGATTTGATGCTTGTAAAACTGGCAATTCAATGCCTCATCCATTTAGATCAGTTTATTTAAGTAGGAAAATTCGAGTTTTTATTTCGAGTAGTAGTAATGAACTGAACTCTGCGTTTTCAGTTTAACAAAAATAACAAATAATAGAAGAATGCGACTTCGACAATAGTATTAATGCTATAAATGGGGCTATATCACTTCTGGTAATTGTTTATAAACAAAATGCCTAGAGCAAAGATAAGTTACAACAACAACAATTGGCTTTAAGCACTAATACAACAATTGCAACTTCTAAAACTACAAAAAACAAATAATATCTACAGTGAACGCAATTTTTCACACTAATTCTAGTTTTAGGTAGTAGGTTCATGTCAACCAAGCATCCCGATACAAGGGTATCCTTGTGTTTTGATTTCTTACATACTATAGCAAATGTAGCATATTAATAATAAAGTGTGATTAGCGTGCATTAACTTTGCACGTTAGCGATATGGTAATGTACAAATAGTGTGGATAATTTCGTTCTTACTTTCGTTAGTCACAAGAAGTAGTCGGATTACAACCAAAACCGACATTGCTCTTATAAGTCAAACCGAACGTAAATTTTAAATATTAATTAGAACTAATTAACAAAGTCTTAACAAATCGCGGATCAATATGGGCCCTTCACAATTATAAAAAAAAGATCTGTTAATGGAAGTCAGTCGTCACTATATTGTTCAAATTACACATAGATCCACAAAGAAGTAATAATGATAAAGCGGTAAACGCACTCATGGTCAACCCTATAAACTATAAGGGATAGTTGGTGGTACATTATTACAAAACGACTTTACTAAGATGCGATTCCATCGAACAGGCCAGATTGATCATCATCGTCATCATCGTCGTCGTCCTGCACAAAATAGTATATCATAAAAACAATTAATAATCGATCCCCCAGTTCAAGTCAGTTATTTTTCTGTTGAAAAAGTCAAATGCTGAAACTTACGTCAAATCCGAAACAGCTCTTTACGTCATTTTCTGTCACAATCTCAGGTTTAATATAAGGCTTCGGTTTCTCCTCTCTTATGCTTACGTCAAATTCTATGTAAATAAAAATTTTATCAAAGTTTAATTATATTTACAAGTAAAATGAAAAACATTTAAATTTGCATTGAGTATAGTGTACTTTTGTATATACCATTTTCGGTGGATTCTTGGAATTGTCCAACCATGGAAGAATCATTGAGCTCGACCATGGTGGTGGTGTCTTCATTTAACACGTCAGCAGTAATCTCCTCATCACCAACCACTGCAACCGTTTGCTCGGTTCCGTCTCCATCCTGAAAATACATAGGCAATGGAGAATTAACTCGTTATACATTTAATAGACAGGTAAGTAAATGTACTGTAAAGATTAAAGTTTACGACTCCGTACCTGCAGTTGAATCACTTCCAAAACAACATATTGCTGACCATCCAATCCTTCAACCTGTACCATTGGAGTATCATTATCCTCGTCTTCTTCTTCCTCCTCTTCCTCCTCCTCGTCATCATCGTCCATAACTTCAACTTGCTGACCATTGACCAGTTGAATTCGCTTTTGACGCCCCATCTTGAGAGCCAGCGCGCGCTCGTGAACAGCAGATTCAGGATCATGGATGGCCATATGTCGAATGAGATTTCCTTTATGACGGAAGGCACGGCCACATTCTGAACATTCATGCTGTTTATCTCGAGGTGTCGGTGGGATGTAGTTCGGGTTGTGGTACAAGTTCTGATGCCGCCTCAAGAGCTGTTTCTGACGGAATGCCTAAAATAAAGTATAGTAATCATCAATAATGTCGTGTTGAGAAACATTAAGGTTACAAATTTAAATTCAAATTAAAAATACAGCGTAAATTGCATACTTGGTCACACAGTTCGCACTGGTAAGGTTTTTGGTCTGTATGGACCAACATATGAGATTCTAAATGGCGTTGAGAGGAAGATGCATATGGGCACAAATCGCATTTAAAACATTTTTCTCCGTCGTGTGTTTTACAATGGAGCTAAAACAAAAATAAATTACATTACAAGCCATTGCAATTGCATTTTAAAAAGTTGGTTATCGTTTCCAATATCTAATTAGAATCTAACCTTAAATGTGTAGCGGTCAGGGAAGGTCTTGCCGCAGCGTTTACATTTGAGAGGCGCCTCGGAAGTATGCAGCTTTTGAACATGAATCCTAAGGTCGGTTTTCCTTCCACAGGTCGCCGGACACAACTCGCATTTAAAGATTGGTTTGTTCCCTGGAAAAAGAAATGATGAACTATTAGTTGAATCAGCTAAAGAATATTGTTGGTTAAATCTGTTGATTTGGCAAGTTATGAGAGAAAAATGAGAAAGGTACCTGTGTGGATTAAGCGGTGAGCTTTTAAGCTATTTGACTGTGTGAAACGAGCTTGACATATGTCGCATTCATATGGTTTTTCCCCTATGAAAAAAACGGCACATTATTATGTAAATCCTAGTTTAGTTCGTTGTATTTACGGAAAAACTATTTACGAAAAATTCACATTATTATACCTGTATGAATTCGCAGGTGCCTTTTCAACTTGAAGGTATCTGGACTGGCATACGTACAATGTGGGCACTAAAGAAATATACAAGATATTTAGGTATTTCTACAGAAATTTTAAATTTTCCAGTAATTTAAACAGATAGTCCACGTAATAATAATATTTGATTACCTGATAAGGACGTTCACCCGTGTGACAACGCATGTGGCGTTTCAACTTACTTAACTCAACACTGGAATAATCACATTCGGTGCAATGATGCGGTTTTTCATGCGTATGGCGATACCGTACATGTCGCACTAGTTCTCCTGTGTTTCCAGAAAATTAAAATTAAATTAACGTCAGTGAGTCAATGCAATGAATTTCTATTGGGTAAAATTTAATGATATTTCTAATTTTGAAAACATACCAGATGTTGTAAACGCAGAGTCACAATACTTGCACTTGTGGGGTTTGGTTCCGGTGTGCGTGTTCACGTGGTTCTGTAGTGAGGCTAACGTCTTGAAGCCTCTCTCACAAACGCTGCATTTATGTGGGCGTTCTTCCGAATGTGATTTCATGTGTCGGGATAGCAAATATCTGTAAAAATTCAGAAAACAATTCATCAATTGTTATTTTTTAATTACACTTTATTTCATTTTCAATTTTTACAATGACAATAACGCTTGACTTTTTTTCGTTTTACCTTTTCGGACTGGTGTAATTGCAGTAGCTACACATGTGTGTTTGCCCAGAATTCTGAGGTTTCTTTTGAGTCTGAGATGGTCCGGCCTTAATTTTCACCTTTGACTTATCGTCCTCCTCCTCATGATCCGTCTTCAGAACAAACAAAAATAAATACATTAGGTGAGTACTGACTAAGGTTGGAATACTGGCAAATGTAACGTAACAAACTAATATAAACTCGAATCTTACCTGGGCGTGATCAGGTTCGTCATTAGCATCATCAAAGTCATACACACCGAGATCATCCTCTTTGTCCTTGTTTCCACCCTGCCCTTCTCCTTCCACAATCAATAAATAATTAAGTTCTCCATCCCCCTCGAATCCTAAAACCTCCTCCTCCTGTGACCCTGATGGACCTGCCACTGCAATTGCAAACAACAGTTATCGAGTTGAACTTTGGTTGAAGAAAAGAAAGCGCGTTCGTGAAATGCAAAGAGTAAAAATGTTGGAATGATACCTTCTTCCATGGTTGTATCCATATAGTCAACCTTCATGATATCCTGTCTTGCCATAGCTGACGCTAGATCCGTCTTCGATTTCTGTTAACATCAACAGAGAAATTCCTCATTAAAAAATATTCTAATAGTCCACTTCAATCACAATTTCCAATGCAATGCGTAAGTATCCCGCTAATTAGTCTAGCTGATGATATTCGTCCTTCCTAATTATCAATCTCAACTTTTCAACTAACTCACTTCTTCAAATGTTTCATTCTCAAAGTTGGGCTTCTTAATTAAAGTATCAGATTAACTACAATTACGAAAGGATAGTCTTTTTAAATTTTAACTGGGAACTTCCCAGTGAAAGTTGTGAAAGGAGAAAGTTGGATTTCCTTAGCCAACACACTTCATATCAAACAGAAAAAGCACAAAAATTTACAAAATGCAAAGCGTTCACACAATCCACTTCTTAACTGAAAATCAATTTCGAGCATTTACTTGACTTAAATGTGCATTTAATATTTAACATCCATTTCCCATGATATCTTTTCTTCTTTTCTACCCACCCAAGCAACTCACTTTGTTCGAAAAAGCTGAAAGTGTCATTTGGAGGGAAACCGATAGTGAATCATCATCATTTAACCCATACCGCACCTAATTAGATTAGTGCTCGTTTTAACTAAAAGTTAGCACGTTCATTGCACACTTCTCAATAAAAAATCATACATTTATCTCAATCAAACTCCTTGTTTAATGTCCGTTGTCCTCTACCTGTTTATTTGGCAATCAATTACCCGAGCAAGAAAATAGATGCTGCTGCTGCCCTACTACGACAACCACTATAACGCACCTACATAACAAATATAACAGGCCCAGCGCCACTTACCAGTAGTTGTAGCAGATTAAATTATCAGGAAGCTCAGAACACCTTCACAGTTGTCCTCCTCTCAAAAGACGGCCCCACTAGATTCCAACGCTGTCGGGAATGGGTCGAGTTTTGCTAACTGGCCGTAAACGCTGGGTTTTCACTTAATTGTAATTAAATTTTTTTAACCGACTCGGGGAATAATTCTCAGCAATTCACACACCTTCATCCACTTTTTTCGAAGATTTTACCAAAAAGCAAATATGGCGTGCCCTAGCTGATAATCTTGTACATTGTAGCCCAAGCTTGTTTAGATCGGAAGGGGCTCTTCATACATTGCGTAGAATATTTCAAGTGGGATTTTTAATAGAATGGGATGATTGCTAATTACTTTTGTTACAATAATTGGATGCTATTTTCAAAGTTTTGATGTATTTTATTTTGAGCTAAAAAAATGTCATTATTTTTGACGTAATTATGGAAGGAGCTTCGAGTGCTTTCGTCCGCTTCGGCTAGGCTAGGCTGCTGTAGCTGTTGCGTTGTACAAAGTACAAAGTTTGTTGTTGAATGGTAATTTACCACTGGTAAATGCACTCTATGAACTAGTGGCGGAGGAATAGATAACATATACCTTATGCATAGTTTAGATATAATCGATAGAACATAGGCAGTATAGGTACATATATATACCTAGTTAGCTAGTTAGGCATGTATGGGTTGTTTGTGTTGTGCATGAAGAAGGATACAAAAGCATACGATGAGTCGATGAGGAAAAATTCTTATGTGGATCTCAATATGGTCATTGAGCGAACTGGAAGAGTGGGAACAGAACGTTTAAATGTGAACTTCTGCGTTATCAATTCTTTTCCCATTCCAAGAGTGCATTTTTGCGATCAACAAAAACACAAAAGTGTGGGGTGCCTTGCTGAAGACGTTTGATCATAATTTCTGAGCCGACCCTCATCATCAGTGAACGAAATGTGCTACATCCTGTAAAAGTTGTAATTCCTTTGGTGTTATATCGTGTTTATAAAATATTTTAAGAGACCAACAGTAAACTTTTAATCAGTTTAATTTAATCATTAATAGTTAGCAAAGTTAGTGTACACAATGTTTGGCGGAGGGACAACAACATTTGGCCAGACCACTGCGTTTGGCAGTGCTGGAACACCCACTTTGGGAATGGCTGCGACAACTACTGGAGCTCCAAGGGATTTTGAAGTTGCTAGTCCACCGGATGACTCCATTTCATGTCTTTCTTTCAGTCCTGCAACCATCCCTAATATATTTTTGATAGCTGGATCATGGGATAACAATGTAAGCGCTTTCAGTTGAGGCATCATTAGTGGGCGTCCACTTGATCTCAGTTCTTATTTATTTTGAAATTAATCAGATTATTCCATCAATTTCGTGGTACAACAATAATTACTCTTGAACGGTTTTTATAATGACTAGGTTCGGTGCTGGGAAGTCGATAGAGGGACAGCGAAGACCGCCCCAAAATCTATGCAGTCCATGTCAGGACCTATATTGGATGTTTGCTGGAGTGACGTAAGATAATAAAATATTAACCTATTGGTAGTTAAATTAAATCGGATAATTTAATGATAGCAATATGCTTTGATTTAAAAAAATTCATTTTCATTTCATAGGATGGCACGAAAGTTTTTATGGCATCATGCGACAAGACTGTAAAATGCTGGGATCTCGCGACCAACCAGTCAGTTCAAGTAGCACAGCATGACGGCCCTGTGAAAACTTGTCATTGGATTAAAGCTCCAAATTACACGGCGTTAATGACGAGCTCATGGGATAAAACTTTGAAGGTGAGTTTAGATGAACTTCAAAACATTTTTAAAACACTCAAATATGTATGTTTCCCTAATTGTTGATAAAAATGCATTGTTGACAATGTGAATTTTTGTTTCGTAGTTTTGGGACATGAGGAACCCCGCTCCTATTTTGACGCTAACCCTTCCTGAAAGGAGTTATTGTGTGGATGTTGTAAGTATTTACATTTGTCTTTTCGGCTGATTGGGTCAATTAATCCATAATATTGGTTTGAGGATTATAAGCAGCTAAATATTTTGAATGCGTAGGAATATCCAATGGCAGTTGTTGGAACTGCAGGCCGCCACATTCTCATTTATAAATTAGAAAACACTCCAACGGAATTTAAAAGGATTGAATCCCCATTGAAGTACCAGCACCGCTGCGTGTCCATTTTTAAGGATAAGCAAAATCAGCCGACTGGTAAGTCCAGCGAAGCATAATTTTTAAAGAATATTAACTAAATTGACTAAAGATGTAAATGTAAATTCTGCGGGAGGGGAATAAAGCAGCTGTAATTTTCTTTTTTACTCAATTGATAGGTTTTGCACTTGGGAGCGTTGAGGGTCGTGTTGCAATTCAGTATGTGAATCCAGTAAACCCCAAGGATAATTTTACCTTCAAGTGTCACAGATCCAATGGAACTAATCAAGGATTTCAAGATATATTTGCCGTAAGTATTGAAAACATGCAGATGGGCACATTTTCATATGAAATGCCAGATACAGGTGACGTTAAAAATGGGATTATTCATTCATTTTCAGGTCAACGACATCAAGTTCCACCCCACACATGGGACTTTAGCCACTGTCGGATCCGATGGACGATACAGTTTCTGGGATAAGGATGTCCGTATAAAACTTAAAACCTCTGAACCAATGGAACAGTCCATAACGAATTGTGCGTTTAATAGCGACGGGCAAATATTTGCATACTCTGTCAGCTATGACTGGTCCAAGGTGATCATTTAATTTAGAATATTATTATATGATTTGCAAATAATCTGTACACATATCTAATGCATCATAGTTTATGGGTCTTCTATAGAGTCTAATTGTTCCCTATATTTTCTCTCACAGGGACATGAGTACTTTCAACCTCAAAAGAAGAACCAAATATTCTTACATCCATGCTTTGAAGACCTTAAGCCTAGGAGCAAGAACTGATGAAAATACAACCAATTCGAAGTATTTAACTACATGAAGCTGACACTATATTTAATTTTTTTATTTAGCAGAAAGTGTGTGCACAAAAGTATGTCAGGATTTAATTTAAAGAATTTTATCTTATTTACGTTTAAAAAAATGCATTGGAATAAACGTATTGTATAAATAATAGTTCTTTATGATATCTGTCTGTATTTATTCTCTGAAAATATTCCATATTAATGTCATAATGTCATCAACCCGAAAAGAAAAACGTATTGAGAAAGACTGACTATCTTACAAATCTATTTGAAGCAGAACTTTACTAAGTGTAACGATTGCAGGAAATTCCTGTTTTGAATGGTGACATATATAAGTTGGTGGATTATGGCTGTTTAATGATCTTGGTTAGTTAGGTGCATTTTTGGAAGACTTGAATGAGATGTATTCTAGTTTAATGAATGCAAGCCAATGCCAGATTTATGTATTTATGGGAAATATCGAATTGATTATGTCAACTTGGATGTACAAGAAATGATGAGCAAATCACATAACAAAAAGTTTAATTTGATTTCGCGATTTTTATTTTTTATTTTTCATATTTGCGATAAAGTATGTACCTGTCAACTTATCGTCTCAAACTCGTATAATTTACATTTCTATATTTGTATATTTGTTAAACTAAATGTCCCCTTAAGTCACATAAAATTAAAAATGAGATAAAATATTTACTTTACCTATGACTTCAGTGATGTTATAGTAGTGCGTTGGAATAAGAACGTATAATTAATATTTTTCATTTTTGGCAACAGACATTTTTTTTCTTACATTTTATCTAACGCGTCACTACAATTAAAATTGGGGAAAAGTACATAATTTAAACGAGTTTTACACGTACATATATAAAGTTATCAGTTTAAAATTCATGAATTTAAGAATGTTACGAGCGGTACATTCATCATTGATTTAAAAAAAGCTTAAAATTATTACTTTGGTATAATCGGACTATTTCTCTAGTTAAGAAACGCGATCAAACCGTACTCAAAATCCACCATGCTCCTGTTGCTGTCGTCGCTTGACCTTCTCCTTGTTGGCCTTTTTCAATTCGTCCTCCTTAACCGTATATTTGGTATCCTTGCCGTTGACACTGGTCTCGATCTTAGCTTGATGGTCAGCAGCACCTCCGCCAGGGTTCAACTCTCCCTCAGACACGACCTGTTGGTTGAGGACATGGAATCCGTCCTTATCAGCCCTGTAGCTAACCTTTAGCCATTTTCCATCTCTGCAATATACCAAAGAAACATAGCCCATACATTAATATTAATATCATTTTACGTTAACAAGTTTCATCCAACATCTTCCACCAACATGACATGATAGTATACTTAATCAACTCAGATGTATTTACGAAGATTTCATGTTTACCTGGATGGGGCAGCATATTCTCCCTCGATGACACCACCAGGTTTCCAAGTCTCGTGACGAAACTGATCAGCCTTGTTGATGTTGTCGTCAACCATCACAGAAAACTCCTGGGCTTCCGACACAGGCTTCCAGTTTGGTGTCTTATCGTCATTTTCCTTGCCGTCTTCCTGCTTGGGGGATCGCACTTGCCTGTGGTTACCGCCATTGTGCTTGGCGTCATCATGCCTGGGGGATCGTGTTTGCCTGCGGTTAAACGCAGCGTGGCAGACTCCAACCAAAAGGAGGGCAAGGAGGACATACTGCAAATTAGAAACCAATAGTAAGTTAGTAACTAGTCGAATTTTATTATTATTTCATTGGATACTCGTCTAAGTATCAACCAAGATATATCAACGGGGCAAAGTGAGAACTGGAAAAAAACAGTATTATTAATGTTAATATTTGACTTACCTTGAATGCAGCCATTTTGTACGTATTCCGCTGGAAAAGAACTTGGAATCAGCAATGATACGTTTCTGAAACAAGTTTGGAATCGCTACAAATTTTTTTGGTAAAAGTTAAAAAATGATCTTTATAGGAAAAGAGCAACAGAAGCAAGGTAAATTGCAACTACGATTAAGACATCGTCTCCGTTCGGAAGCTTTATTTATACCCTCGGCTCAGACTTGCTCCATTATATTTTAGTTGTGACCTTCCTTTTCTCCAATCTTACCTTGAAAAGGTCAAAAGATTTTTAGCATGCATGTTTATCTGCATTTTTAGAAAAGAAAAAGATGCCATTTCATTGTCAACATTGTGTTTCTTCGGGTACTTTCAATGCCTGAAAAATCCCTCGTGACAGTCGATTTTTTACCTCTGCCAACAATAATGACTGAATAATTGTTTCAATAGAGCTTCTTTAAACATGTCAACATTAAATATGTCCAAAACTAGGGATCCAAACGGATCTATTATCAAACCATATTAGTTCTGGAATAGAAATGAAAAAGTATTTTTTTATTTGCCTAATTCCCAACAACATTCCAACTATTCCAACCTGTTGAAGAAGCTTTAGAGCAAGAAATGAATCATTTGTTGACCTTTTGACAATTCACTCCACTCGAATTTTCTCTTTCATGTCTGGATGTTCTTTCCAGACAATGAAACCGATTTTGTGTCAGTCTCCATTCTCCATGTCCGTGTGTGTCTGTAAGTTCAGGAATGCACCATAACTTAAATTGTGTAGGAAAAACACACCTTCATCCTCATTCCCATTGTCACTGAGTTGAACAGAAATTCCATTATATATACTATCATTGGTTTTATGTTCCTTCAAACCCGAAGGGAGAGTATATTATATATTATGCAAATTATGGAAAAATGCTTTTCAGAACAACGCCTAGTTTTCCAATCACCTTGAATTCTTGAGAACAACCAGGCATTAATTTAAGCTTTGCAATTTAAAAGTTGCCAATACAGTAGTTTTGAACATTATCCCTTACTTACTACATTTATAGAGCATAGTGAAGCACATCCATTTATTTCGTGGTCTTCCACAGTTCAATTTTAGACTAACCATACCTTTTGCATTGCATGTTGCAGCAGAGCCGTTAAGAATTGTAAGAAGCTTCCTACCTAACAATGGCATATATAGTCTAAAAATAGTACAAAAATTAAAAGATTTTCCGATAGGAAATACATTCAGCAAGTTCAAGGTCATCGGCATAAGCTATTTTTGTTGGAATCCTGGGTTTGACAAAGTACAACTCTCCATTGCCACTGGCTTTTGGGATATTGATGATTGAATTCATGAAGTGAAACTTGATTATTTTACAAACCATTATTACCCAAAATGTCTTGAGGTAAAGTCAGTGTTAATGGAAGATTCTCAATTGGCCTTGAATGGGTAAAGTGCTTGATTTAGAAACTGAGCTGGTTCAAGCTGGATGCAGTCATAAAGCGGATTTTATGCAAACAAGGCTTAATTGAGAGGAGTGAGCACTCCATTATGAATATGCACAAGTCCTCAGGCTTTGTTGGTTTAGCCAATTACTAAAGAACAAATTGAAACACTTTTATTCTACTTTTCCAAATATTCCTTTCTGAAACATTTGTGTAGCGATCAATGTGTGTGTATGTGTGGGTGTATAAATAATCAACCCATGCGTTTTAACAGAAATATGACAGATTATTTGAAACTTGGACAGCATTAAACTGGTTATTTTTAAATGTAGTAAATAAAACTAATTTAGCATGTTTACCCAATTCATGGCAAAAATTAGTACTGAAATCTTCGCTGCTCCAATTTATTTATCTTCCGAGTTTATAAAATACAATGTTAAGTAATCCACAACGCAATATTAATACTCCCGCTTTCGCTCCATTAACATCGACCATCACAACTGGAACGTTTCATTTACAAACACCAGCATAGACTTTCCATTTGATTTTTTCATTCCATCTGAACATGAGCAGAAGGAAAAGGGCAATTAACTTAATTACAATATTCATCCTAATTTCTTTAAAACACTCATCAAGCCAGGGAGCCCCCCAGGTTAACTTTAGCTGGAATGATGCATTCAGACATCTACTTCCAGACCACCCCACAGCCATCCTGATGGATAACAATGATAGCGATGTCGAGCTGGAAGTAAGGGACGCATTAATTTCCACAGATCATCAAGGCAAGATTGTATCTTTTTTTAATCCACGGCTCAGTGGAAAGCCAAGTCGACGCATTATACCGTATTTTGGAGCCCTGAAGGCCATTCAGTTTCGTTGGTCTTTTGTCTGCTTGATTGAGGAAGACAGAAGTGAAAGTCAAGTCTCTGTCTATTTGAGAGAGTTACTGGAGATTGGCCACGCACGTGAGGATTATTTCATGATAGTTGGGAAAGCCAGATATATTTCAACCTTTTTGAACAATCCGGTTATTCAAAAGTTTAAAAATGTCATGGGGCTTGCGATCGATATGGATATCATATATCGACGGCAGTTGGGCGGCTATTTCCCTCTCATGAAGTCGACATTTCAACCAACTAATTTGCTCCATTCAACCAGTTGGATTTCCAGCGACACGATTTCCCTGAGTGGTGAGCACTTGCGTATCTCAGGCACCAAGTTTCCTCCATATTTGGATGCTCTGTATGAGAACGGGAAGAGTGTAATTAGAGGGGTAAATTATCGAATATTTCTGCAAGGGGCACTGAATTATAATTACACTTTTGTACTGAATCCAGTGTCAGAGTGGAAACCAACGGGGAGAAAACTAATAAATGGGACTTGGGATGGGGGTAAAAGACTTTTATTTACAAAAATTCTATTTCTACTTTTTATTAACATGGTAAATTAAGATTTTCTCATTTTGCCCCAGTCTTTGGAGATCTTTTGTATGACCGAGCGGACGTTGCTTCAGTTTCAACCCAAACTGCAGAGCGGGATGGACTGGCAGACTTTGTCGGGCCGTTTGGAAGGGCTCACCTTATTTTTGTCACCTCTCCAGGAGAGACATATCTGGGAAAATATGCAATCTTTCGTGCTTATTCTATTGACGCATGGGCCATAATCTTGCTCCTTTTCCTCCTCTTTGTTACCCTATTCTTCAAGGGATTTCAGCTAGACTTTCTAGAATCTAGGAGGAGGACACCAACTCGAAACCTATTCACAAAAGTCGTCCTCACCTCATTGGCCCTCACGTTTGAACAAACTGTTGAAAAGAGACCGAAAGCAGTTCGCTTTCTAATGATTACCTGGGTCGTTTTTGTAGTCATTATTGGAACAGGTTACAGAAGTAATTTGGCCGCATACATGTCCACCCCTCAACCAGAGTCAAAGCCGAAGACGTTCATGGAACTAAACAAAGCGACGGACTATAGTATTTACTTCGACCTATCTGGAATCAGCGCCTACCTCCACTTTCTGGAAAGTAGCGCCCCTGTCACGAAAAATTTGATACAAAGGGCCCAACCCAGAGAGAACACAACAGAGTGTGTTGTGAGGGCCTTCAATGAACCGAAAACTGTTTGCATTGGATGGGACTTTACACTAAAATTGGCTGCCACGAAGAATATGACAATTTCCCAGCTAGAAGATCCTCTTGAAAAGTCTTCTGAAATCTGGGCAGCTTGGTACACATTTGCTTTGCAGAGGAATTCTGTTTTCACAAATGCATTCCAGAATATTGGAGAGTCTTGCTTTGAATCCGGGCTGACTGGATATTGGCGAAAGCTGATTGTGAATATTTACAGGGCTAACAGCTTGGCATGGTCAAAGTATCATAATGATTCTAAATTAACGGAAAAATTATTGAAGCTGAGAGGAAAGAGCAGGAGTGATACGGTCCCTTTGAAGGTGGCCAATTATGAGCTGGTTTTCCTCATTTTCATTGCAGGGATTTTGATTAGCATGGTCTGCTTCATGTTTGAAATAATTGCAGCAAGAAGGGCATCCAAACGAAAGGTCTCGCGTCAAAAGAAGATAAGCCAATGTCGACTAATTGAAGTTAAAACCTTTGAACTGGTTCCGTAGTAAGAATTTCTTTCCAAGCATGATAAGAGGTCACCAAAAGCATGCAGTAACATGAGGGCGTAGTGTTGATTCTGATTGTTGAAGTAGTATTTGACAGGGTTCTTGAAGTAGTAAATGTAACTAATAAGTCATTTAATAAACAATTTAATTACCAAATATTCGTGTCATCTGAAAGCATAGTATCAATTTCAGTGCTATGGTTAAGATCATACATATTATAACCTATTTTTTTGCATGCATATACCATCAATCCATGTTATGAATTCTAAAAGATGAACGCAACAAATAGTTCTTGTTTGCACATTGTTATCAAAAAAAAAGTAATTCCTACCTTGTCAAAAATTTACTTTCTATTATTTTTTGAGTAGTGTAAATAAAAAAATGCTTACAATTGAAAATTTTCAATAAAATCATCTTGATGTTGCAGATCATAATCACTTTATCTACGTGAACCTTTGCTTCATGTGTAAGACGTTTTGACCGCAGACGAACCTGTTGTTCAATAATATCCACGTTGTCATTTAAAAATAATACTGGCGTGGATTCATAACATTCTTTCATAAAGTTATGACACCACTGGATTATAGATTGTAAATGTGACTCCAACAAGCTTGTTTAAAATATTGAACATTACACTAATGGCCTTGATTTCAAGAACCCTAATTGAAAACCGCAAGACTTTCTATTCTCTGTTTATGCCCATCTCAAATTCCCCAGTGTCCTTCAAATTGACACTCATCGTTGACTGAAAGGTGTTCATTGCAAATGTTCAGACTGGCCTTCATTTCGAAATTTAACTAGCTCAGACTGGTGGACAGAAGATTGAAGATTTATTGCAAACACGGGTAATTGGAATAAGAATGCATTCATTAGGAATGGATGTTTGAACAAATCTTAAGATTACCCACATTTAATGGACGTTGATAAAAGTAAACCTGCTTTAATTTACTTATTTAAGTATGGTTAAGTACTTATGTAAATATATACTCAACCCTACCAAGATTGCATTAGCTTAAGTTGAAACCTTTTCAATGTGAGCTTAAGTGGATTGGCAAGTAAAATATTTACTAATATCAGCCTTCAATTAAAAGTTCCTACAATTTTTAATCCTTCGAACTGATGAAGATTAATCTAGTTCCAACTGCAAAATTTAAATTGTATAGTAATTAAGTGCACTATTTATCTTATTCCTTAGCCCATCCTCATTCATCATTCCAACATTTCATTCTCGATTGATTTTCCAGAGCAGCAACTTTAAGCAGTAATCCATCCTCATTTCTCAAAATGGATATCAAAATTATTTCATTCCTTCTAATTTTCTCAAACTTTTCTTCAGGTCAGGAAAACTCCCTCGAAACTTTCAGCTGGGAAAATACATTTGAGAATCTTCTTCAGCAGCATCCCACCGTTGTTCTTCTGGACGAGCATGAGGGGGATGTTGAACTGGAAGTGCGGGATTCCCTAATTTCCATTGACCATCCTGGAAAGGTATTATGGAGGAGGTCCTCAGAGTCACCTCCCACTATACCAACTACCGGTTCCCTCAGAAATATCGAATTCCGATGGTCATTCGTCTGTCTACTTGAAGAGAAACGAAGTAAAACTCAAGCTTCAAGGTATCTCAGAGAACTATTGGAGATTGGCCATGTACGGGAAGATCGCTTCATTTTTGTTGGGAGTGAAAGTCATATTTCAACCATCTTAAAGAGCCCCATCATTCAAAAGTTTAAAAATGTTTTGGGATTCGCAACCGGCAAAACGCATGCCATATATCAAAGAAATCTTGGGGAGTATATCCCCCTCATGAAATCAAAGTTCAAGCCTGCCAACTCTATGAACTTTCCAACTTCCAATGACTGGCTTTCCCACAAAGAGCTCCTCTCTGGTAACCATTTTCGCATATCTGGCTCAAGGTTTCCTCCGTACATGGATGCAGTTTATCATAAAGGTAGAAGGATCATCACAGGGGTAAATTACCTAATCTTTAAGGAATCTGCAGTGACCTACAATTACACTTTTGATGTAAACCCGGAGTCTAAATGGAAATCAACGGGGCTTAGACTTCGGAATGGGACATGGACTGGTGGTAATTTACTAATTACTTATCCATGTTAAATGATGATTGATGAAATGTTGTAAACTATGTTAAATTGACTCACTTTGCCCCAGTCTTTGGAGACCTTTTATATGATCGAGCGGATGTTGCTGCAGTCTCCTCTCAATCCCCTGATCGAAACGGATTGGCAGACTTTATCGGGCCTTTCGGAAGGGCAAACCTAGTATTTGTCACCGCTCCTGGTGGAACTTCTCTCGGAAAATATGAAATTTTCAGCGCCTACTCAATCACCGAATGGGCATTTACCGCCGCACTCTTTGTCCTATTTCTCATCTTATGTCATCACGGACTACGGTATCACTTCATGGATTCCGGACAGCGGTCCCCAGCCCCATATGACTTATTTGGGAGAGCCTTTGTGCTTTCATGGGCACTCACTTTGGAGCAAAATTTACCAAATCGACGGGAGCAGCAGCAGGGCGTCCGAGCCCTTATGGTAATCTGGGCCTGTTTTATTATAATTATCGGCAATGGATACAAAAGTAATTTATCCGCAAATACCTCCATCCCAGAGCAGGAATTCAAACCAAATACATTCAAGGCTCTTGACAAGTATGTTGAATACAAGGTTTACTCTGCCTTATGGGGAACTAGCGCACACGCCCAGTTCCGGGATAGTAACACTGAAGCAGCGCAAAACTTGTTTAGAAGAATCCAGTGGGTTGACAATCGCAACACGACGGAATGTGTGGTGAGGGCTTTCATGGAGCCAAAGTCCGTTTGCATTGGGTGGGACTTTACGCTGCAACTGGCTGCGACGAGGAATCTATCAATTTCACAACTCGACAACCCCCTTCAACAGTCTGACTTTGCGTGGTCTGCCTGGGAAACGTTTGCTCTACAGAAACATTCTGTTTTTACACACGCATTCCAAAAGATTGGACTTTCCTGCTATGAATCCGGCCTAAAAACAATTTGGCAAGGATGGCTCGTAGATATCTACAGAGATAACAGCTTGAAATGGACAGCCATTCGTAATGACACTAGGCTAACTAAGAAACTACGAAGGCTTCGGAGAAAGAGGAAGCGGGAGACGATGCCGTTGACAATTAACAATCTTGAGCAGGTATTCCTCATTTTGGCTACTGGCCTATTTGTAAGCTGCCTTTCCTTCGGATTTGAGCTACTACTGGTGAGGAAGGCCGGTAACCGGAGGATCTTCATTATAGCGAGGAAAGGGAAGCGGCCACAGATTCAAATTATTAAAGTACAGACCATTGATTTTGTACCTTGAAGATCATGGCATGGCTGCATATTATGGAAAAGTAACATCCTTCATTGACATGAAATTTTGCATTTAAATTTAAAAAGTCACGGCGGATCGCAATCGGACATAGTGAGAAAATTGAATATGTATAATAAACAATTTTATGAATTTAAGAGCATTTTAACTCTTTATTGGTTTCAATAAAATTCCTGTGAATAATTACTGAGTGTACTACACATGTTATGTACATGCTTACATTATACAAGACTTGCTTTCAAATGCCACTTTAGTTATTTCTTTCCCCAAAACCAGGTTAGTTCTCCCATGAGACCAAAACATGAAATCAACCATCCAATCACAATAATGCCCATTACAATCAGTACATCTCCAATAGCCAAGGGACGTTCCTGGTTGTCGGCTTCCTGTAAATGACGACGTATTTTATCTCCCACTCCAGCCTCCTTCTCCGCTTCCTGTTTCACACTTTTCAGATACATCTCATTCCACAACCGCACCAAATCGGTGGCACCAACCCAGCCAACGTATCTTGTGAAAATCTCTGCAAAAATTGAGCCCCTTCTCAATGCGATTGTGAGGAGCGCCTCTCCGCCAGATTCCCTCTCTGCCACGAATAATGATTTCAGCTTTGCATTCTTTGCGGAATGCATTGCTAGTGCAGTGTAAACCTTGGAGCGCCAAGCGATACAAGCTGTGGAGTCGCTTTCCGCTACTTTCACCAAACATGACAGAATTCCCCTCTTGAATTTCATTCTCTTCCAGATTCCTTTCATTATGGGACTTGGGGACGTTTTGAAAAGTTCCAATTCCAGCCCACCCGAATTCTGGAGTAAAATTGTATATTGGGGATTTTGATGCAAATCTTTGAATGTTGTTGGGAAACTTTGTTCTTCCACAAATGTCAAATACCCCACAAGATTGCTTTTATACGCTACCCCAATCAAGTAGCAGAAGAGGATCCATAAGAAAATTAGCATTCTGGTTAGAGTCCCTCTCGGAGCCCGACCCGACTGCTCAAGTAAGATAATGTAGAATTGTAACACTACTTCCGATATACTTTGAAAATTTGATGCTTGCGGAAAATTATTCGCTCGTTCAATCCCAATCTTCACACCAAACACAATCACAAAGAGGGAAAAAGTAAGCAACGTCAACAGCCAGACAAACGGGGACAATGGGAGGATCACAGCTTGCCACTCTCTCAACGCTGGTGGCACCTTAACGCAAAATACTAGCGAGTTGAGACATTCAAAAGATGTATAGACAAAGGCTGGTATCCTCTCCAATGTTGGAGCCAACATCGGTCCGACTTCTGCTTTCCCCTCGAATAATTCACCAATCATTGAGTTGGGTGTCCAACTCCCGTTCGATAGTCGCACTCCAAATCCATTTGCCAATTTAAATACAAATGTGACATTCTCTCGGGAACCAATTTCACATAAAAATGTATGCTGCGTTCCGGCAAAATCCCCATTTGCCTTCTTGACAACGTACGGGGGGAAATGGATGATGGTAACCGACAAGGTTCGTCCTCTCAAATTCCTCAGCTTCTTATGAAAGTTGGGGGAAGGTGATTTTACCCAGTGACCCGAAAACACTTCCGGCTCCCCATAATATCCCACATTGTTCTCTGCAGTTAAGTACATTATATGTTTCCTATCTATGGACTTTGTACTTAGGAGGTGACTTTCTCCAAAAAAGTTGGAGTTTATTATGTTCTCACTCAATGAGACAAAAAAGTAGTGGTCATAAACTGACTTTGGGAGATTAGTCAACAAGTGAACCAAAGAGCTCTCCGAATATGAACAAGAAATCACTGTTGCCCAACAAGACGACATGAACTTTAACGTGGTGTTGAACGGCAAATGATATTTACGATTTGATGACACATTTATGTCATAAAGTAGACTATATGGCTGTTCAAAATTCCACATGATATCCCAGTCAAGAATAAAGTCATTTTGTTGATCCGTTCCTGAGACTTTCAAAATGAATTTTAGCAGGCAATCCATTTCAGTGACCTTTTTATAAGTTTCGATGTCTTTAAGTAGAGTCCTCGTCAGTAGGCTGGAGGAATGGGATGTAGGTCCTATAGCTGGGTAGGAATTTGCAAATATTTCTGTCAATAATAGTGTGGGAAGAATCCCAAAGTAAAAATAAAGGTTCATCGTGACTTTTGCTTGATCGCTTTATTTCAATCCAATGAAACTATCTCATGTCTTGCCACTTTTGTGTCCTCTTATAAGAAAACTGTTGGACTGGCTGGCAGAGACCTAAATAACTCAAAATTCCTGAGAATTGAGAATTGAATTATGTGCGTTTATTTTTTAATCGTGAATTTCATATGAAAGTATCATGCGGGTATACGTTCCGTTTGTAAAGATAACTCCATGATTGATCCCCATTTTATCTTATGATGACTGTCACTTAGCTCTTAATTGAGTTTTTTTAAACTTTACTACACATTAAAATGGCGACTGCTAGCCAATTTATCTATCCCTTCGTGATGTATTATCTTTCATTATACTATTATAGTCCTAGAATGGAATTGGGAGCAACAGACTGGGTTGCCATTTTTCATGATAATTAAGAACAAGGAAAACACGAACGTGCTTATAAGCGGTATAGATATGGATACATTAAATTAGGTATAAATAGTACATTAAATTCAATTAGGTAGTAAATGGACATGTTTTCGTATTTTTGTATGATGATATCCACTCGTCTGAAGAAAATAAACAACTTATCTTTTAGGCACCTTGAACTTCATACGTCTCCTTATATAGTAACTGCTATTGACATTTCATTTCCTCAATCAAATATTTCAAAAGGCGATATTATCTTGATGGACTACATATCCTTTCATTAAGATGGCTCGTGAACTCGACTGTAATTAAGTAAAATTAAGATCAGCCAGCGTGTGTCCGGTGACTTTAATTTATACCAATTTCAAAAAATCAGTAGCGTCTAGTCCAGCGAAAACATTCCAGTTTTCCCGACGAAATTGGTCCCACATTTTCGCAGATGTTAGTCACACCACCAGGAGCAGCGTCTACTTTCGCAAGTTACGAGCAATCCAAATGGTGTGATAAGTGATGTGACCTTACTTGCTAATATCTTCTCCCTGCTTTACACTCCCATTCTTTTTCCTAGTCTCCTTTCCATCCATTTCATTCCCTCCTCTCTGGGCCTCGGATCGTTGCACACTTTTCCCCTGTCGACCTTTTCCCGAGAGTTACACTGGAACAGTCAGTATAGCAGTTCATTCATCATGTTGAAAGCTTTTCTGACCATGGTGAACTTTACGAATTCCAAATGCCTTTGTATGGTTCAGTATTTCCCACGGGAAAAAAGATAAGACTAGGAGCAGTAATCAGTAGGATGCTCTTGAAGCAGAAAAAAAATCCTTCGAAAATGAATTTTCACTTTTGATAGAATAGGCCCGAATGTAAATAAACTGGATAGGGATTCATTTCTACAACGATTGGAGAATAATGCATTAATCTGACTTACTTGTTGAATTTTTTTAACCTGTTATATTATTCCGTCCTAGACAGGAAAGGTGAGAATGAAAGCCAGCAAATAGCTTGTAATATAATAGCTCTCGTTATTCTACTTTTATAGTTGTTGTGTGGCACCTCCCACTTCTGGCCATAAAGAAAAGGAGACCACGCAAACGGAAGTTGGGAAAGCCGGAAGCCCAAACTGAAAGTAGTTTATGTGAAGCCGATAATTCATTTCTCGTTCCTTACAGGAAGGAAAATTGCTATATTGAATCTAAAGCGTCAACACGCACACAAAGTATGAAGTTATCCTGAACCGTTATCGGCATTCACGATAACACACACCATTTGTAGAGTTTCAGTCAACTTTCTGAGAACCCTCTGTAAAAACTCCACCCAAAACCTACACCTTAATTTTCGCTGGATAAATGGAATTCGGGAAACTTATTCGAGCAACTATATTTATCCTGCTCCTACGAAAGGACAAATCCAATAACCAACATGCCCCATGTGAAAAGTCCAGATGATATGTCCTTTTATCTTATCTCAACAATAAAAACTTCTTGAATTCCCTCACATTGATCGACTCGTAAGCACAGATATTCAAAATATTCAGGTGGACTTATGTCCCTGGTCGCCTCTTTATAAAACTTGTTAAAAACTGTTGGTGTAGAATTTATTTAGATAAGCACTTTCCCTAAGTACTCAGCAGTTGAAGTTGTACAATGAAGCGTATTTAAAAAGTATGAAATGTATCGAACTGTGTGCGTTTATCTGGAATTTTTGAAAAGGCTCATCTGTATAAATACCGTAAGTACCCCTACTTGGTAGCTCACAGGATGGGACAGATGGAATAAAGGATTGTGAAATTCGCCAACTGTTCCTTTCAAAAAATAAGAAAGGGGATCTGAACAGAATCCTCCACAGAGTGAATCACTTCCACTAAGCTTTCTCCATAACGCAAATATATTGCATTATTTTGATTTTCATGCCTTTGAGCAAAGAAGGAAACCGAGGATGTTTGCAACTGTTGCGAAAAGCCTTCCAATTATGCTTTGCATATAATAATGTCACGTTAAAAAATTACGGCCCCTTTAGGAGCAACTTGACTGTGTGCTCCGAACTTCCTCCTTGAGCTGGAGCAACATCCTTTATAATAACAGTTTTGAAAGCTATGATTCGTTTAGACATATCCACAAAAATCAGATTTTTTTTACGAGTCCCCTTCCGCAAATAGATTACATCTTACATATGCAAAAAAAAAACCTTCCCCAAGTTTGTATAAATGGGCTGGCGCTGACTGCTACAAATTGACTTGGACTCTGGGAAAATACAAAATCCAGGAAATGTGCTTACTATTATTTCGCAATATGAAATCCACTCATAATCTGTGTATGCAACAGACAGTCATGGAAATAAATAGAAATAAATGGCAAGAGATTCCCCGTTCCAGGAAGAAGCTAAATCCGAATTAGTAAAAAAAAATATTTAGATATGAAGGCAGAGTAATAGAACATAATTAAGACTACTACTAAAATAAAAATTCATACATGTTTATAAAACATATTTTTCCTCTGGAATAAGCTCAAAATTCTCGTGAAAGTAACATGACTATAGTTTCCCGAAAGCCGGTTGCAGCTCCTCCACTTTATTGCTTGTGGCTATGAGCAAGCTCCCCAAAAAAATTTCAGCTTGTCTGGCTCTTTTGCTGCTGCGCTCAGTGAAAGCCCACTTATTCGAGTATGGAGAGCAGACAAGACTATGGCTGGGAAGAGAGGAGAGCTGAACAAAACGAACACATGCTCACATTTTCCCCTCAGTTCTTATCTTACTCAGTGAGAGACGCCATCCGACACTCCCGATCCTTGTTGGGAAGGAAGGAAAAGCTGGCTAAGCATAATAATATGCGAGCTCCGCCATAACAGTGGCCGAGTATTAGCTGCGGCTTCTGTGAAATATTAAATCCTCTTTAATTTACTGGAAAGGATATGTTTTGATAAACAGGTCAAATAAATATTTGAGCAACACTGGGAATTCTGGTGAAAGCAGTTGATTCCCTCTGAACTGGTGAGTCGTGTTTATTGCAGTTTATGAAGTTTATGGTGAAAGTGCATGGGAGGAAAATTTTGGCTAAAATAAATAACAAAAAAATAGCAAGCAACAGGATATTGCCTTTTCTTTCAGTGGGATATAAAAGATTTCATGCAGACTTTCGATAAATAAGAGTATTGCATGTTGGATCGGAGAGAAAATTGATTTTTATGTAATATCCAAATAATGCAGCTTGTTGCGTTCTCCCCGTTAGTATTCAGAGGGAAAGCCAGTGAATGTTGATAATATTGTAAATAAATAATAAACGGGAATTCTCCAATCTGCTAAATTCAATTCTTTCCCGACAGCCTTTCTTCGCATTATCTATTAATAATATTTACACAAGGCAGACATACTGACGACTCCCCACATTAGCAGAAGAAACTGAACTTTTGTATCTTTTTCGCAATCATCACCAGCTACTCAAATGAGCAGCAAATTTTCACCAGCTTTCCACTAAAACTCGAAGATTTTTTTGCGAAAAGAAATTACAACTGAAAATTGAGCAAAGCTGTTATCCTCTCAAAGTGAAAGAAGTTGAGAGATGAATGAATAGCAAATGGAACGTACATGAGCACTTTCTCCTCTCAGCTCAACTAGGGCCAGGGCCAACAAGACGAGATCTACTTTCTCTCCTCCTATATGTAAATCAGCACATTTACACCAGTGAATTTGTTCCCATTTTATTTCCAGGATCGGGACTGCTCTTCACTCCCTCATCCTAAGGTAAATTTTTCAGCATATATTTTATACTTCTTCCCTATCATCACCCCATATCACATTATGTTTGATTGCATAAGTAATCAGCTCCACTTTCAGAGCCTCCATAATGCAGTGGGCAATTGGGAGGGGGAAGCATGCAAAAAGTTTGATGTAGATGGGGAGCACATAATAAGATACGATATGATATACTGCAAACTTTCTTATTGCAAAGGGTTATTTCTGCTCGTCATTTTCGATAAGCGCATATCACCACCATACCACCACCATCCACTTTCTCAGCTATATGCAAAGGTACATTAGATATATGGCAGGAGCAATCTAAATAACTTTTTATAACGAGGGGAAAAAGACAATAGAAAAGTGAGCGGCGAGTGTGCCGCTTCCTGCAGTACTTTCTCCAAGTTGGCTAAAACTATATCAAATCATCGCTCCGTTAATAACAGCTTTATGATGGAACACGAGCAAAGGCATAAATGCTAGCTGGCTACATGTCATCTATAATTCATCCAGTTTTTGACTTGACTTGAGCAGCTGGATGGAGTATGATAGGCGCAGAGAAAAAGGAGCTGCACTCCCCCGTATTATTGCCCCCCTTTTCGTAATAACCTCGCAATATCGTAAGCGGAATGTGAATAAATAAACTTTTAGTAAAATGATGGAAAACTGTTGTGCCTGTGAAGTAGTCAAAGTGGAGCGAAAGAGAGGAGAGGAATTCAGAATTCATGTTGATGTGACGTGCAGTAACGATGTGTGTCTGATATGATATGAAAAGGAAAATATGGATTTTCTCCTGCTGGATTCAAGTTGGATTTCCCTCGGCAAGCAAGATTGGATCCCTTGGAATTCAAATAGGTTAGGGGTTTGTGGATATTTTTATCCGAGTTATTCCAAATATTATTAAATTCTGTCAGTTTCCCATTTCCAAGAATTTTCCTCATTTCAAACGGATGCATAAAAGGTAGTTGGTGGAGTTGGATTGCTAGAAAGTTACTTTCTTTGTGAAAGATGTTTTCGTATTTTCAATACATTCCATAACTTTACCTATAATTTGTGGTCAAAAGTGGAGTTTGTAAAATGGAATGAAGTAGTTTTTTTGCAAAATTCTTGAAAAACTTATCCTTCCACTTATGTACTTAATCCAGTACAGGAACTCTGAACTATAGTCTGGACTGAGGGACTTACCTAACTTGCTAAAAAGTGAAGGGAAAGTCTAGCAAGTATAAAAATGAAACTTTTTTCGAATGTCAATATTACATTTTTGCACTGACAGACAGGAGGTGACTTATCTTACTTTTTCAGGGCATTAAATATTTCATGAAGGTCATTTCACTCACTTTAGTCCAGAGCCAGAGATTTGCTCAAGCCTGAAAACTACAGCATAGAGAGAGAAACGGATATTATGTTATCTCCAGTTGGATTTAAATTCCTCAGAGCACATCACATCCGAAAAAAATGGGCTTGTCAGATACGTAAACCTTCTTATTTTCTATGTAAATCTTAGAACTGGTCGAAAGAGAGAAAAACACGACTTGAACGAAAACATGCAAGGAGACTAGAAAAAGGGCCTGAAATACAATGAAGAGAGAAAAGGGATCAGACACGAAAAATTCTAACGGGTTCTGGCATCTGTCATGTGTGGGATAACTCTCAAGAGGGATCTCAACTCAATTCGCAATGAAAAAAGTATGTGATGGAAATAGTGCAAGGCAGAGGGTTTGACGACTACTCTGTTCCCACAACTGGGCATGGAATCGCAAAACAGGGGAAATAGTTTATGCCATATTGCAATCCAATACATCTGCCACTAGGACTGACGTCTGTCCTTCTCCTATTGCCTACATGCATGGATGACTCTTGTCTCCACTCGTCAATCCCTGGTGGGGGCAAACTGGGGGATATTACTGAGAAAATAAACTGCTTACTTAAAATATACAAGATAAAGACTTGAGGCGGAGTGAATGTCAAGTTACCACACACATATTGTGCTCTGCAAACTCATATTATTGTTAGTGGGCCACCATATGGATGAGAAGGGGAAAAAATGTTATCAGCAATTCTACAGACAGACACTCAAATGGATGGATGGATGGATATATTGATTGGAAGAGGAATTGGTGGGAACGGATATGAAACCTTTTTTGCCCAACCCAAACCGTCTATTACTCTGAGCAAAAGTTTTAAAAATAAGTAATAATGCATAATTCTGCCAACTTTTTTACTCAAAATTAGCTGATGATTCAGACCTTTTCTCATTCTGTGGCATGTGGTATTCAGCCTGAATATGAGAATGTTATTGATCCATTGTCTGAAATTGCACATTGGCCAACTATCAAAAAGGAATGTGAGGAGCAGTCATGTATTACCATTGTAGTCTAATTAATTATTATTATTATTATTATTATTATTCTTTATTGCAGACTTTCATAAACATTTTACAATGAATAAGTTGTCCATATACTAAA